>VOQZ01000668.1:0-28730 GCA_008079305.1 Phytophthora palmivora
CACCAAATGACTCGCTTAGCTGCACAGCACAGCACGCTTAACCTTTGTTGTCGTCCCTCCAGATTCTTCGGCGGGTTTTACAGTACCTGGAGCTTCTTCGGGAGCTGGGGCTGGTGTAGGTGGTGCTGTAACCAGCGCAATGCTCGTCCAAATTGCACCCAAGAGATCAATCTCGTCACCGTCACGGCCAAAGAAGCCTCCAAGTTGAAACCCGTCCGGTGCAGTCACCGAATTTTTATCCTCGGTCATCGTTCCTCCCGAGATCGAGTTGCCTGCGCTCGTACCAAAGCTCAAGTAGAAAATGCGAGTGTGATCATTTTTCTTGCCCCAGTGCGCTTCCATCGATGTAATGTGTTCACCTTCACCAAGTTTGAGAGTTTTGGGGTCACCGCCATCACCACCATGACTAAATGTCTGTGCTTTAGGTCCCGAGATCTCGAGTGCGACCCCATCGACACGCTCACCAGCACGAATCGTAATGGAAACGACAGTTTGACCTGAAGTTGCTGCTGCTTCATCTGAAAATTCCGTTCCATGAGGACCACCAAAGGTTTCACTTAGCTGAACAGAGTCCTCAACAGAAATGACTGGTGCAGCAGGTGCAGGTACTTCTGTAGTAACAGGGGCCGGGGCCTCTGTTGCTGCTGGAACTGGAGCCTCCGTTCCAGCAGGCACATTTTCGGAAGGAGCTGGAACCTCAATGGTAGAAGGGGAGGGTGCAGGGGCCGGAGCAGGGGGGTTGTTGCTGGTGGTGGGGTATCTGCCGCAATTCGAGTCCAAATCGTGCCTAACAAGTCAATTTCGTCGCCATCCCGTCCAAAGAATCCTCCAAGCTGGAAGCCCTCAGGTGCGGTCACAGTATTCTTATCGTCTGTCATTGACCCCCCTGCGATCGAGTTGCCAGCACTTGTACCGAAATTCAAGTAGAAAATTCGCGTGTGGTCATCCTTCTTGCCCCAATGAACCTCCATGGACGTGATAACCTCACCGGCACCTAGAGTGAGGGTATTTGGGTCTCCTCCATTTCCACCATGGGTAAATGTTGCTGCGGTAGGTCCGGTAACTTCCAAGGTGAGACCATCAACGCGTTCACCTGCTCGTATGGTGACGGAACCGATAGTCTGTCCTGACGCTACAGAAGCTTGATCTGAAAATTCTGTGCCATGGGGTCCACCAAACTCTCACTTAGCTGCACCGAGTCATCGGAAAAGCTTCCAGGGATAATCACCAACACCAGAAACACCAAGGCTCGAAGGATCATCGAATTCTTCCCAATACAAGCAGCTTGGAACTGGAATCGCTACTACCGAGATGTTTGAGGCAGGGCACGCGAAAACGAAAATACATGTGTAAACGATCAACAGCAGATGTGCTGTTATAGGAAGGCTATCCAAGTTGTAGCACCACCGTGCGATTGACAACAGGATTGATTTCAGGATGGGAGCATCTAACAAATTTACCAATGGTGCTTCATGCCACACCATTATGGCCAACCAAGGAGGCACACGAACAGCAGCTCCTTCTCTACGATGATCACACAACTTTAAAATTTTAATTACTAACTGCCAGCTGTGGTGATCGAAAAGATTCTGTCTGTAAGATGTATTCAAATGGTGATGGAAACTTTTCTTGGGCTCAACTCACTCTAGTCGACTTTGGCATCTCTTTAGATTGTTCGTACACCATTACTGTGTTAACGAATGACTCATCCTTGGTACTACAATGAATACTGCAAACACGACAGATAGATAGTTCATATTTACTTGATGGACCTGAGCAGTTAACACACTACTCACTACTCACCTGGAGTTTTCTTAACTAACGTTGATGCGTACATGCATCTCGATGTGACCTCCCTGTGATGAGCGTGGAATCCAAAGTACCAATGACCCGCCTCCTGATCCGGGTAAACCCAAAAGACCTGGACGCCATCGGTCGATGTACATGGTTTTATCTTGCAATTCGGGGATTGTGGCATCCCATGTCACGGTATCACCTGCTGCAACGTCAATTTCAGCATATTTGTCGCCTCCCGAATGGATCACCACCGTCACATCTTCAGTGTCAACACTTTCCAAACTGAGATGAACAACGCCATCTCCAGACCTTGTCCATGTGCCATAACTACCTTCAAAAGCCTCGTCCACCGTCGTAAGCCCAAGTGCATCATTAAGTCTGCCATCATCGATTTCACCTAGATAGGCTGTGGGCCCGCAGATCGGCTGTACGAACTGAGATGCCATGTACGCGATTCCCGTTGGATCAATCGCTGATAGTGCAACCAGCCCCATATTCGACACTTTCAACATGTACTCATCTTCTGCAACGGATTCTCCCATATCCGTGGTACCCGTTTCAATGAGCTGGTCAATAATGACCCCAAACGTCTTCCGAAGCAAATCACGCGTCTCGAATGCTGCTGTGACCGTCTTGTTAGATAGAAGTTCGCCCATACAATAATTCGTGACGGTAGGTATATCATTCAGCACAATGGAAGACTTGTAAACACTAACCCGAATATCATCCACCAGAGCCTCAGGTGTAGTGTTGCGAACTTCGTTTACAGCTCGGACGACTTTATCCGTGAGGTGTTTGAGCTCATAGCCGCAACTCGAGTTAGTATCGATTAGATCTTGAAGTTCATCAACAGTTGAGTCGGTTGTATTCAACGCACCCGTACCAGTGAGTAGATTGAGTACGTTCTCTCCTGTTGAGATGATTTCGTCGCCATTGGTGATCGCCTGCTTCACTATGCCTTCCACAACCTTGAGTACTATAGAGGCATATTTGGCATTGGCTGGAACTGGAAGACCAAGACAAGTGCACACGGCAATAGGCAGATCGTAGAGTACAACATCGGACTGATAGGCAACGACGAGTAGCTCTGCTGTGTCTCCTTCCGGAGCTGTAGTTTGGCGATAGCGTAGATAGTAGATCAGTCCGCGAATAACCGTGATAATATTGCCACACAAGTGATAGCCCACTTAGCTGTCTTGTAAGCTGCATAGACTTCTCCGAAGACACCTGCAGTCGCAGCATTGAGAGCCACAGTGACGACAGATCCAATTTTCGAGAGTGTCTCGAGAGCACAATCGTCATTTTGAGGAATGCATTCCAAAGAGCATGAAACAGGATATGATAGTGGGCATTGTGCGATACAGTCACTTCCATCCTTGCCGTAACCCAGCGGGCAGATGTTGGTACTGTTGTAGGCTACCGACTTTCGATAGCACGCAGTATCATCGGCCTCTCCAATTGTAGGCCCCACCCAGTTACGAATCGTGGTAGTTCCATACGTGAGGCTATCACTCTCCTCCACGTCGGTGAGTGAAAGATCTGCAGCTAAAATTCTAGTCCAGATCGCCCCAAGCTGATCAACTTCACTCTCTGCTCGGCCGTAAAACCCAGCCAGTTGAAATCCTTCGGGAGCTGTTGCTGTGGCTTTATCTTCAGTCTGTGTTCCTCCTGAAATTGAGTTACCTGCACTGGTAACGAAACTCAGATAAAATACTCGAGTGTGATCATCTTTCTTCCCCCAATGAGCCTCCATCGACATGATGTATTCCCCAGCACCAAGCGTAAGCGTGTTTTCGGTTCCACCTGATCCTCCGTGGTTCATTGTAACCTCCTCTGGAGTTGCAATTTGTAGTGTTATGGCATCCACACGCTCCCCGGCACGGATCGTAATGGAGCTTGTAGTTTGCTCGAATTTGATTGAATTGATATCCGAGAACGCAACACCGTGGGGACCTCCATACAGGTCACTGAGGACAATATCACTGTCCGATACAGACGTCGTAGTTGTGTTACCAGAGCTTGTATCCTCAACAGACTCAATATTCGTCCACACAACACCGATGAGATCAATTTCATCACCATCACGACCGAAGAAGCCACCCAATTGGTATCCGTCTGGCGCAGTCACAGATCCACTTTCATCCGTCTTAGTTCCTCCAGACACGGTATTTCCTGCGCTGGTACCAAAACTTAGGTAGAAAATTCGCGTATGACCGTTCTTTTGACCCCAGTGAGCTTCCATCGACGTGATATATTCACCTGAATCGAGTTTGAGTATATTGTCCGTTCCACCAGTTCCACCGTGTGTAAATGTCTGAGCTGTAGGTGCTGAAATTTCGAGAGTAAGTCCATCGACACGTTCACCTGCTCGAACAGTAAGAGAAGTGATCGTTTGTCCTGAAGTAGCTAACGACAAATCGGAGAACTGTTCTCCATGAGGTCCACCGAACGTTTGGCTGAGTCGAGTGGCTACTCCAGAAGTAGTAGGCGCGGTTGTACTCGGTGATTTTGATGTTATTAGCGTTCCTTCATCCATTGATCCTGAACTCGTGAATGTCGACGAACCCTTGGAAGTTCCTACAACTGAACCACTTGATACCGACAAATCTGTTTGAGTTGTTGTCGTTTGATCTGTCGACTCTGATGAATCCCCTGAAGTTGCGTTCGATGGAGCAACGGTGCCTGGAATCACTGTCACTGCATCAATGCTCGCCCAAACTACCCCCAGGAGGTCAATC
Source organism: Phytophthora palmivora (assembly GCA_008079305.1). Taxonomy (NCBI): domain Eukaryota; phylum Oomycota; class Peronosporomycetes; order Peronosporales; family Peronosporaceae; genus Phytophthora; species Phytophthora palmivora. Next base: position 4,536 of record VOQZ01000668.1, read on the forward strand.
TCGTCACCGTCACGTCCGTAAAATCCTGCCAATTGATACCCTTCAGGAGCAGTCACTGATCCTGTTGATGCGGTTTGTGTTCCGCCGGAGACCGAGTTTCCAGCATTGGTACCGAAATTCAGGTAAAAAATACGAGTATGCCCATCTTTCTTGTCCCAATGTGCCTCCATGGATGTAATGTACTCCCCCATTCCGAGTGTGAGTGTATGGTCCGTTCCGCCAGTTCCACCGTGTGTGAATGTCTTTGGTGTAGGTGAAGACACACCTAGAGAAATACCATCGACACGATCCCCTGCACGAATTGTGATAAAACTGATCGTCTCTCCTGCCACAACCAAAGTTTCATCCGAGAATTCGGTCCCATGAGGACCACCAAACGTCTCACTGAGCTGCACAGTATCGACAGACGCACTCGTACTGGCAGCAATGAGAACGATGAACGTCCACACTTGCAATAGAGTAAAGACTCGAGTTGCCATGAAAGACAATGGCATCTGCCTCTGCACCATCAGTTTAACAGAGACAGCAAAATCGAGAATGACTGAGCTTTTGCAAGTCCATGCGGCGGTAAAGCTCGCATTTCGCCAGCCGATGTCGAGGTTGTTTTGTTGAGATGATACCTCATGCAACACCTATGGAAAGGCACTTTCGATAGGATAAAGGCCATGGATTAGAACTGATGACAGGGATGACCACGTCCAACTCAACCGTTAGTGCTGTCCGGATCGAAGTGGTATGATGCCTAACATTTTGTTCATTCGGTAACTTGCATTGCCCGTACATCACTAATTATTTACTGCTGCCAGTGCTGTAGGCATGGTACTGATTGTTTCGTTTCGGACACCATACAGCGATGGTTTTTGCGAGCTTAAGGCCGATCTATGAAGCCTTGAATGGATTGTGTAGGAGTCGCAACGTGAGCAGATGGTGGTAAGGTGCTGGCAAGTGCGTGGTAGGGAAAGCGAGATTTAGGCACATATCTCACCAGTTCCTATGCAACACATTGCACATGCAAGCACGCGTATTTGGTGTTGTGCACGTTGCACTTGTACTTGGATGGATGAGGTTGGAGGGATGTCAAGATCAGAAACCTCGATTAGTGAAATTTGAGTTCGTTGAACACACGTACACGTCGATCCTAGAAAAGCGTAGACGAGAGTGGCATGAGGTACACCATGAAGTAGCTCAGCAGATGACTGGATGGGAGTGCTACTGCATGTACTTCCATGCGAATTCACGCAATAAATACATCAACTACTGTCATGCAAGTTGCATTTGATTTGCACGGGAGCAGTGACCTAGTCAAACTCTTGCTCATCTGGTTAGCTGCAAACGGTGGTCACTTGCGTCTCCTGGTTCCGGTGATAGTATCACTAGGTACCCTGGTCAGGAAGATTTACCCATCGTTTAACTTCTAGTTCAGAATCACAACTGCAATCACTGTCCGAGTGATACTGTACTGATGTAGCACGAGAGAGTGAACTCTTCACAGCATTCTACTACATTCACAACTATGTTCACACTTGTTTGCACTTATTCCTAATACCCCCACAACAATTGACTCTGCTTTTCATTTAACTCGGGTTGATTCGGACGTGCATTTCGAGGTGACCTCCTTCAGACGCTCTAGGAATCCATAGTAACAACGAACCACCTCCTGAACCTGGCAATCCGAATAAACCTGGACGCCAGCGATCGAGATACATGCTCTTATCTTGAAGCTCTGGTATGGTAGCGTCCCATGTCACCGTATCACCGGCTGCAACATCCACTTTAGCGTATTCTTCACCTCCCGAATGGATTACGACTGTAACATCTTCTACGTCAACGCTTTCGAGAATGAGGTGAACGACGCCATCTCCTGTCTTCGACCATGTTCCGTAGCTACCGACGAATGCTTCATCTACTGTTGTGAGACCAAGTGCATCGTATAATGTACCGTCATCAATTTCACCAAGGTAAGCGGTTGGACCACAAATGGGCTGGACAAACTGGGAAGCCATGTAGGCGATACCCGTTGGGTCAACTGTAGACAACACAACAAGCCCCATATTGGCCACCTTCAGCATATAATCGTCTTCAGCCACGTCCTTCCCCATATCTGTTGTTCCTGTCTCAATTAGCTGGTCAACGATCACGCCGAATGTCTTCCGCAGCATATCGCGAGTCTGAAAGGCTGCAGTCATCGTTTTGTTGTCCAGAAGCTCTCCCATACAGAAATTCGTGACGGCTGGGATGTCGTTCATGACAGTTGACGATTTGTACACTGCAACTCGAACGTCATCCGCTGAAGCATCGGGAGTCGAGTTACGAATGTTGTTAACTGAGCTTACGACATGATCGGTGAGGCGCTTGAGTTCATAGCCACAACTGGAATTCTTGTTGATCAAGTCTTGGAGATCGTCCGTTGACGAGTCTGCTGTACCATTGAGTGCACCAGTGCCTGTAAGCAGCTTGAGTACATTCTCCCCTGTTGAAATGATTTCCTCACCATTAGTGATCGCTTGCTTTACGATACCTTCGACGATCACAAGCACGATGTCACCGTATTGCGCTAATTTAGCGTTTCTTTCGTACTTCCCGCCCTTGTATTTTGCATCCGCGTACTTTATGTTCTTGGGCACCGGGAGATTAAGACATGCACACACAGCCACAGGGAGATCATACAACACAACGTCAGCTTGATATGCTACGTTGAGCAACTCTGCTGTCTTTCCTTGAGGTGCCGAGGTTTGTCGATAGCGGAGATAGTAGATGAGACCACGAACCACCGTGATAATATTCGCAGCACAGGTTACAGCCCACTTTGTCGTTTTGTAGGCTGCAAGAATCTCCCCAAACAAACTGCCGGTGGCGAGATTAAATGCCACAGCAACGACAGAACCAATCTTGCTAAGTGTCTCCAGGGCACAGTCGTCATTTTGAGGGATGCACTCCAATGAACATTGAACAGGATACGATAGCGGACACAGGGCCAAACAATCATCGCCATCATTGCTGTAACCAAGTGGACAGGCACTATTGCTACCAAAGCCTGCCGACTTCCGGTAGCATGCGGTATCGCTGGCCTGGAGAATGGTGGGTCCGACCCAGTTACGAATTGTAGTTCCGTAAGTTATTCCAGACCCAGAACTTGATTCTTCATCCCTGAGCGATAAGTCTTTTGCTGTCATCCTCGTCCAAATTGCACCTAGCTGATCAATTTCACCTCCACCACGCCCAAAGAACCCAGCGAGCTGAAAACCATCGGGGGCTGTTGCAACAGCGTTATTATCGGTTTTTGTTCCTCCTGAGACTGAATTGCCTGCGCTCGTAATGAAATTGAGATAGAAAACGCGTGTGTGATCGTTCGTGTGTCTGTTCTTGTCCCAATGGGCCTCCATCGATTTAATGTATTCCCCAGCACCGAGTGTGAGCGTATTTCCTTGATCACAAGAGTAACCATGGGAAAATGTTATCTCTGCTGGGGTTGCAACTTGCATGATCACTCCATCAACGCGATCTCCCGAGCAAATAGTGATGGAACTAACTGTCTGCGAGAATTTGACAGACTCAATATCCGAGAACGCATTACCATGGGGACCACCATATAGTGCACTCAGCTGAATGTCCTCGTTCGTGCTCGTACTCGCCGAACCCGCAGTACTGGGAACGTCCTTTACGACAGCGATACTTGTCCACACAACACCTAGCATATCAATTTCTTGGTCACCACGACCAAAGAATCCACCGAGTTGATAACCATCGGGAGCTGTTGCTGTTGCTGACGTATCGGTTTGTGTTCCAGCAGATACAGAACGCCCCGTATTCGTGACGAAATTCAGATAGAAAACGCGGGTTTGATCATTCGTGTGGCTGTTCTTGTCCCAATGAACTTCCATCGACTTGATATACTCTCCTGCGTTGAGCGACAACGCGTTGTTAGTGTCGCTAACGCCATCAAAGCCATGAAGAAATGTTTGTGGTGTTGGTGCTGTGATCGTGAGTGTGATACCGTCGATACGCGCACCAGCACGAATAGCGATAGAGCTGACAGTTTGTCCAGACGTAGCCAAGGACTGGTCTGAAAATTCGGTTCCATGGGGTCCGCCGAATGTCTCGCTTAGTTGAGTAGCAGGCCCAGAAGGTGCTGGCGCCGTTGTGCTAGGAGACTCGGACGTAAGCAGTGAGCCGTCACTTGTAGTTGAATCACCCGAATCGACTGAGCCCGAAATTGGAAACTCAATGGTATCGCTAGAAGCTGCAGATCCTGAGCTCATAGAAGCTGATGAATCATCTGGAGCATTAGTTGATGCTTGAGTAGCAGACGCAGACACATCCACCGATGCTCCTGTATCGGCATCTCCTGACGCTGAGAAATTGGCTGGAATAACAGTAGCTGGGCCGACCTCGACAGTAGTAAGTGGTGCCCAAACTGCACCTAACATATCGATCTCACCACCATCACGGCCAAAGAATCCTGCTAATTGATACCCCTCGGGTGCAGTGACTGATCCCGTGGAATCGGTTTGTGTGCCTCCGGAAACGGAGTTGCCATCACTGGTGACGAAGTTTAGATAGAAAACACGCGTGTGATCATCTGTGTGGCGATTTTTATCCCAATGAGCCTCCATAGACTTGATATACTCTCCAGGTTTCAATTGGAGCGTGTTCATGGTGTCGCTAACCCCATCATACCCATGGGTAAATGCCTGAGCATTGGGCGATGATATCTCCAGTGTGATACCATCGATGCGAGCACCAGCTCGTATCGTGATCGAGCTGACAATTTCCCCCCCAACAACAGCAGCTTGATCCGAGAAAGCATTACCGTGTGGGCCACCGAATGACTGACTGAGTTGTGAAGGAATATCTGAAGCGACCTGCTGTACAACAAGCAAACTCACTAAAGCCCATACCTTCATTATCGTGATTGCATGAAGTGCCATTTACGTTCTTGTGGTCCACTGTCACTTGGAAGTGAATTTTGGTCTGTTAACACACTGGGGATTTGAAAATGATGTTCGTTCCCCAGAACTCAAACTATCCATTTGTCGTGCTGTGTTTGAGTTGGATAGCCCTGTACAAATACATTCCTAGGATCATGAATAACTCACAGCCCAAGATTATGGCACGGTCATAGCACGTTGTGACGTAATTCCAAACGCGGAAGAACAGATGGCCTTCACGAAGATTCTCTGTGCTCACAGTGAGCTGGGTAAGCGAGGCTTATCGATATTGTTTCGCTCACGATTCTTACGCACACCAACGACAGAGTCTTTCTAAGTGTGCTCTCGCTTGTGGCGGACTGCTTCATTTTTTCATTCAAGTGTAGGACCGACACTTGTGCCGCAATAAGAGAGACCACACAACAAGTCATGCTGGAAATCGAGTTGAAATCGCGTTGGAAAGGTCCGAGGAATTCTAACACCAGCCTTTTTGGAGGTAATTCAACTGGAAAAAGCATAGAGCTAACAGGACGTGTAAAAGTTTTTCTACAATCGTTTATTTCCCACTCGTCTCATTCCCTCGTCTTCGTTTGCACCTCGCTCCAGCACTTGCGGTATACCCAAATGCAACTCGAGGCCTGCGCATTGTAATCATCCTAGTGCGAATTGCAATCGATCACTAAGTATAAGTCAGAGGATTGTCCCGGTAGCGCTTCACCCATTTGAGGTAGTTTGCGTAGAGCTCATTGTGTAGCGAATAGTGCTTCTGTATGGAACGTTGAACATGTCGAGAATGTGTTTTGGTGAGTTACCTTTCGCGATTTGGCGATACATATTGGCGTCTTGCCACGAAAGATTGTGGAGACTTTGGATAAGTTCTGTACCATAGACTCTCTCTTCGTCGTCCTTGGTTTCCGTATGGTTATCCACACTTTACAGTGATTTCCTTCCATTGTCATCAATAGATAACGAACGGATTGTGTACATAGGAATACACAACAATTGATAGGTAGTAAGAATTTGTTGGACGGAAGATGGAACCGAACTTAAGCCCAATTTAGTGCGTACTTTGTGATTTGACGTAACATTGGCAAGGATGAACGAGCTTGTGGATGAAGTTGAGGAGATAAGAGGGAACGTTGTGAACAAGAAGTCCAAGGAGGTCTACGTGTACGGCATTATGAAGTTTGTTCTTTGGTTGCACATTAATATGCCTGAAGTAGTTACAACCCAGCTCAATGATCGCCTGAATGAAGTCCGCCAGACAGAGGATACACTTGCTCTGAAAGAGAAGAATCTTTCCATTAAGCATTTCATGCGCGACAATTCAAGCCAACCACCTGTGGACCTTTTAAGAATCACTCCAGAGAACTTTGAATGTTTTCTTATGTCACTACGGAAGAAGAACGGTAAGCGACCAAGCAAATCTGTTTACAGTTCGATGCGATCGAGCTTGTTTCATTTGTACCGCATCTACAATGTAAAAATGCCTGTAGCGTTTGGTAATGACTTGAAGTGCTTTTTTAAAGGTTTAAAAAGAACAGTTGCGCGTCGACAAGCTGAAGAAGGAGAATCTCTAATTGAGGGTAAGGTCAAATTTCCTTTCTCGCTCTACCAGCTACTTTGCAAGGAAATGCGAAAACAGACCAAGAAAAAGTTTGTTTTCGCACATGCATTTTTGGTGATTTCGTGGAATTTAATGTGTCGTGCTGGTAATTCTGTATCGATTCGGTATGAACATCTCGAATGGGACGAAGACGCGCTCGCGATTTGGTTTGCTCATATGAAAAACGATCAAGAGGGTGAACGACAGCGCGATCCTCGACACGTGTACGCAAACCCAAAAGAACCTAACATATGCCCAATTCTTGCTTTGGCAATTTACTTCACAGTGTTTGGATTCAACAAAAACTCGTTGCTGTTTCCAGGTAGGAATCAATACGATCGATACAGCAAAATTCTACAAAAGACATTGGAAATTACAATGGTAGCACGCGAACTTGAGATTTCCGGTCGCGTTAAAACGGATTTCGGTTCTCATTCTGCACGGAAAGGCTCGTCTTCCTATGTTTCAGGATGTTGTACGGGTGGTCCTTCGTCGGCTTCCGTTTGTTTGAGAGCCGGTTGGAATTTACCTGGTGTCCAAGACACTTACGTGCGTTACGAAGCTGCCGGCGATAGTGTCGTGGGACGCTTTGTTTCAGGATTACCGTATGAAACACCAGATTTCGCTATCCTTCCTCCATTCTTTGAGGATTTAGATGAAAATGTGTGGGACGCCGTCAACGTTTGTTTTCCAAGTGTGCCTTCTAAAATGAAAAAGGTTTGCTTTTATTTGCTAGGGTCGTTGGTCTATCACTACGATCACCTAGCAGAAACCCTGGACATGAACCACGTGCTGTGGACAACACCTCTGTTTCGGGATGTAGAATTGCTGCGGTTTCTGAAACAGAAAGTTGTGTGTCGTCGATGGATTCCTGGAGATGTAGTCAGAGCTAGCGGCGTACCGCCACATCTAGGAGTCATTGTGAACATGGAAAATCGGCTTGACAAAGTGGATAAAAGTATATCTTTATTGCATGAGAAGATTACTTGTCTGGATAGCAAAGTAGAAACATTAGCACCGGATATTGCACACGAAATAACCCAAATGAGAAGAAACCAAGACGAGAATATCTCAGAGACTCGAAGTACGGTCAACTGTACAGAGGCGGAAGATGTAGCTGCAGCGCTCCAATCAGCTGAGCTTATACAAATGGTTCGCTCAATACACGCAAACTCGGCAGCAATTGCACAAGCGGTGGGAAACAGTTCATTAATATCTACAATGTCTGCAGAACAACAAAATTTGGACATTTCAAGAGAAGAAAATAGTGATACATTGACTCCTGTTGATCAACATGTGCATGAAGTACCGGAACAGTCCACTCATGAAGATGGTGAACAAATAACTACGTTGGTCCCATCTCCACGCTGGCGCCATCACGGTACAATGAACGGATTCACGTTCCCAAAGGTACCTCTAATGACAGCATGGGAACTCTGGTGGTTTGGATGTCCAAGCAAAGGCTGGCCGCCATTTCGAGCGTTGTCTCCAATCGATCTACCAAACAAAAACACACGAAAGCGATTATCAGATTTTCGTTTTGTGATGATGAAGATTGAGAGTATTTCTCGACAGCAAACCACTTACCGCTCCAATCCATCACTTCATCAGGCGAGACAACTACTGTCCAAGGCAATGGATTTATTACCAATTGAAGAACAAACACAGCGAAAATACACTCGCCGTAAAGAACAACTGCAATGGTCTACTGTTGTAAATCTGCTACGTCGATATAAAAGATCACAGCAAGTTAATATAAATTAATACAATTGTAATTTCTGTTCTTTGTCTTACCGATACGAAGTAGTCACCTGAGCATGATAACAGAAGCTTGAACATTTCTTGACTCATCATCTGATGTTAGATGTCAACAACTCGAAGTCGACACGAGTCTGTCTGCTAGAAACAGTCACATAGAAATCAACAGTCAGTCAATCGAACATTCTTGGTGACCAAATCAACTATCATATTTCTAGTTCACGTACGATGGATAGACCGTAGTTTTGTTAGCTTCAGCATTGGATACCTACTCTCCTTCACCTACACATCGCTCCTCAAAAGCACGTGCGCAGTGTCGGGAGTATCGACAGCTTGCGGTAACGACACCATCCGCTCCTCTTGACACTTTGTTTGTGCAAATTGTCGGACTTGGTAAGTACGCTGTTACACATTATTATGTGGCTGTCCAACTTTTTCGTCTCTATCGCTTACTTAGTATGAATTATACAGCCACAAGCTCAGAACAAATTGATCCGATATTCGAAATTGTTGGACGGCCGTCCAACAACTATCCAACTCATATCCAACTTCCGTCCAACAAATTCCGTAGAATGAAATACATACAGTAGAGAGTGAGATTAAGTTGCTTTATGTTGAGTTCGATAACTTAACATTCCCGCAACATAGTCTCTAGTCGAACGTTAAGAGCAGATCTCATGTCATTGAGCGTGGCTGGAGCGGTGTCTCGCTTGTGGTCCGCCAAAGGCGACGAGCGGTGCGATCCACCGCGCTCGGACGACTACAAGGACTGGTCGCTCATGCAGCTCAAGCGCGAGATCACGCAGCGTCAGCTCAAGACGAACCCTCGTCGACGAAACAAAGACGCGTTTGTCCGTGTGCTGCTGGCAAGCGATCAGGAGCAGGCTCAGCAGACTCAAGCGCAGAATCAGCAGCAAACTCTCGATGACCCTGTCCTCTTCGTCCCCACGTCCACGTCGGAACTGCAGAATATTTACATTAATAACGGAGACCAGCAGAACCAAGACATGTATGGAAGCCATGGAGGCCAACAACCACAACAGCAGGACCTTTATAACGGGACACAGCAGCAACAGGAGGTGTATATCGAGCCTCAACAGCAGCAGGAACCTTATGTGAATACTGGAGAGCAGCAGAACTTTATGACCAGCGACGTTAATGTCGGGGTGATGCAAGCTACACCTTTGGCCCCGTCAGCTCCTTTGGTTCGAGATCACGTACAAGAACCAGCTCAGATCTCTCAGGCACCAGTTGCAGATGTTGCTACTGTTGCTTCGGTGACGTCTGAATCGGAAGTTGAGACTCCTCAGTGTTTTCAGGATTCGAAGAGACAGAAGGTGGATGGAACAGGACAGGAGAGCGAGGGAGGCGAGAATGCTAATAGTACTGTGGTCGAGGCAACAAGGCCAGGGAATCCTATACAGGTCGGGAAAGGGTCGACAGAGTATTTGAGACGGAAGCTGAGTATTCAGGCAGCACGTCTCGAAATTGAGAGCAGACGCTTGGATTTAGAAACCAAGCGTGAGCAACGGAATAGTGAGTTGCATGCGGTGCAACTCGCGTTGGCTAAGGAGCAATTGCAGCAAGCCAAGCTGACTACTCAGAAAATGAAGACCGAGTGGATGGTGGAGCAGATGATTCAGAAGAAAAGGTTGAATGATGCAGGTATCTCGCAGGAAGACTCTTCAGCACTTGGGATGTATTTGTCGTGAAAATTTGGAGATTCTTGAGCGTTCGAGCGGCTCGATAATGGTTCGTCTTCGCTGTTGTTTGATATATGTGTAACAAAGTTGTCCGCTTGTGGACTAATTACTTGAAATACTTCGTTCTTCATTTGGAAAATAACTAAATTGTGGTGCTGAATTATTAAGCTCCGTTTCTCTTCCCTCGAGAACGATGCTGTTCGTAAATCATACTATACTCTTCGTTGGTGCTTAGTCGAGGGTACAGCGGAGTATGTTGATGCAGGCACCGCTGCACGCATAAGCAATGGTGTTGGAGCATTTGACTGAGGAGCAGAACTGCTGCTTGTGGACGCCTTGTAGACGCGGTCGATGAGCTTCTTGACACGTGACTTCGCCAGATTAGATAGCTCACCTGAGGAAAGCAGAACCGCAGACTGCATGGACGCTGCTTCTTGTGAAAATAAGACAGTCACTTCCTTCACGATTGTCTTAAATCGTTCACGTGTTAACTTTCCAGCCCCATTGTTTTGCTTGTAAAGCGGATACAGCTTAGCTTTCACGTACTCGACCACAGTATCCGACCACCTGTGGTCAACACTTGCGTTTAGCCATTTCCTTTCAATGCAACAACTATAATAATGGAGTACGTACGCTTCACGACTTCGCTTCCGTTTTCCTTTTGCTCTCGCTGGTCGTTTTGGAGAAGTGAACGCCGTGATCACAGGTAAGTCTTGTGCACCATTAACTGGCGATGATACGTGTTGGACTACTAGGGGTTGTGGTGATTCACTTGGTACTGGAGGGTTCAGATCTCGCCACTTCTCGCTGAGCTCGATTATTCGCTGTCGAATTTCGATGCTAACATCGGATAGCTCAGCAAGACTGTCCATTGTACCTTGCAAACCGTTCTCCTGAAACCATACACTTCAAGTTAGACACGCAATCCTGCAGGACGTTCGGCTTGCGTACTTACCTCCACAAGGTCTTCCTTTCGGACAGGCAGCGTCTCGAAGATACCAATCACTGCATCTAGTACCTGTGGATTGGGTGAAGATGAAGAGTTCTCCCCTTCCTGTTCCGACACTCGAATCCACTGGTGCAGTACTGACAAGCATCCCAACTCGACAGCAGCAGCCTTTTCTTTTTGATTGAGACGGCTGAAAAATGTTTTGACCCGTGATACCAGCCTCAGTTTTGCAGTTTTGGGGATCAACAGAGCCACTGACGATGCGTAATTATCGCTGCTTACAGCGTCCTGCATTAGTTTAGCAAGCTCGCAATATTCCGGAGCAAACGAATTGGATACCCGGTTGCTGCGTTGAATAGGCCGACTGCTGCCACTGCTGTCATTAAGCAGACTAGGATCGTGCGTTGCAATCGCAGCCGCCGCAAGTTCTTGTCTGCTTCGACTTTGATCCTCCCACATTTGATCAATCATCGATGACGCGGACGAAGCTACCATTGATCGTGTTCCATGCTGGGTAGCACTAGTATTACTTCCACTTCTTCGTCCATATAATGAGGACTGTGTCAAATCACCACGCGCAAACATTGCATCAGCGCGTAATTGCACCTGCATGAGTTCTCTCGACATCCGCAGTGCATACGCCGCTGCAATTCCTCGTATCGGTCGTCGGTTCTCCGCTTCTTCCACTGCAACAAAGCCAGGAGTTCCGCGCCTTCGCGATCTAGTCGTTGTTGACCCACGTCCACCCAACACATTCGACATCAAACTTGCCAATCGTCGCGTCCGACGTCGCGTAGACACCGTTGTAGCTGGTCTTTCAATTGCGTCACTAGCTCTTTGTTGCGTAGCAGCATGTCTGGAGCAATACCACGACGTATTCGGTACTGACCGCAGGCCAATACAGTACGTATGGTTTGCTACACCACAGCCCAGTGCTTCACACAGCAGTAACACATGCTCGTCCTCTCCAGAGCCACAGAGTTCACATCGTGCTTGGTTCACCAGCCGCAATTGGGCGGCAAAGTCATGGTCCGATGGGTCAGGTCGATAAACCTGTTTGATGTCCTGTATGACTTCCCGATGGGCCACTGCACCTTGTGCGTCCTGCCGAGTGACTGAGTTGAATTTCGTCTTGCAAAGTGGACACAAGTTGGTCACTTTGGCCCAAGCCACGATGCAGTCAAAGTGGAATCGATGGTCACACTTGGACAGATGGCCTTGCTTCAGAGCGTCCACCACGTCCTGACAGATACAGCACTAACGATAGTTCAACACAACGTTAGTCTCGTTGTCGCATTGATTTCTACCAGACGAGTCGTATGCACTCACAGCGTCCGCCTCATTCACCTCCACCACAACATCATCTTCATCATCATGTCCATTATCGCGACTATTATCTTCGTGGTCGTCATCTATGAAGTCGAGAATCTCTGGAACTCGTCGCTTCTCCTCATCCGCCATGTTTCAATTATGCGACTTGCATTAGATACATCAGCGCTATGATTGGTGGAAAATTGATTGTAATGCCGCTGATTGGTTAAAAAATAGTTTTCTGGATTCTAGCATCAGATATTGGACGTCATGGGCGACTTGTGGCGTTCGCTACTGTCATTGACTCTGCTGCTTCATGTGCATGTTCCCTATATGGTCTTTACCTCATCGACTGAAGTACCTTCGTCTCTACGCAGTTTGGCGCCCAAGATGGACCCTCTAGACGCTGCACCGCCCGTCTTTTGCCTGGATGTAGGCATTGAAATTGCATTCCCCAGTCTCGATGTGGAGAACGCAATGGGCAGCGACACAGCTGCGTCCGCTGGGAAAGGATGCATACGCAGCTCACCTATGAACGCGGTAGTTGGACACTTGAAGACGTCCTTGAGGACGTTCTCGTTACACGCGGTAGACTGTGTTTTAGAGCCGATGGACGTTGAGTCCTCTACGATCGCTCTATTAGGTATCGCGTCGCTCTGTTCCAGGTCCAATATGGAGGTGGAAGAAGATATGGAGAGCTGGGGACAACAGGTCAAGAGACAGGTGGACAAGCTCTTTGAAAATGAAAAGAGAGTCTCGTTCGACCAAACAACAGGCATGGTACGACATGTACCGATCTCCCCACCGTACGAACTACCGAGCAGTGGTAGTGGATTGCCACAATTAATTCTAGGAGAAACGTTGATTTGGTCGGATGGAGAAGGGGAAACGAAGGAGACAAGTGATCAGACGTTCTTTACACATGTGCAATTGCATGTGAAGAACGATGGGAAAACGCCGTTGCATTTATATCGACTGACATTGGTAGAGAAGGATACGACGGTGGCATTTGTATTGCCGCTGGTTGTGCCAGCGGTGGTGCTACCAGAAAAGAGTGAGGTTGTTTCGTTCAAGGCGATTACTACTGCTATGGTGGACACGTCCAAAAGTTATGTGCTGTATATTTCGCACAATGGCTTTCGATCACATGTGTTTGAAGGTTTATTAGATGGAAAAACATTTTTGGCGAGAGAAGAATCAGTTCTGCCTCAAGGTGAAGACGGAATTTTGATCGCTTCTCGTTGGATTCAACAACTGGTCCATCACTGCTCTCATCGTTCCCATACGCGACTTGGCAAGGTGCATTTGTCAAAATTAGCAGCTACTTGTGTATCGATCTCTCTAACATTTTGGTGTTTGGTGTTGTTGAAATGTATCTGCCTTTCAGTTGGATCGATGGCTGTTGCCGTGGCGGTGGGACTTGCAGTGACGCTATATATTCGACGAAAGCGACACAGTGTTCGCCAAATGGGGCATGTAATAGCTCGCTGCGTAAGATCACCGGATAAGAAATCGATTCAAAGATCAGGAAATCGATCATCAGCCAAGCCTGTTGCGAACCGTGTGGCCTCCAGTCGGGCTGCTATCTCGAAAAAGGGAGAAGACCATATTGAGATGGAAAGGTAAGTCGCACATGGGCCAATTTTGTGTACTTGTATCATACTTGGTCGAGACATTGACATCAACTACATTTCAATGACTTCGGTAGCCTCATCAAGAAGCCGACCGTCTCGAAAGCTCCAAACAGTAGATCTAGTAATTTTGGGAAATCGGCACCACCCCGCTCGAAGTAAGTCCTTCATTTTTAACTAACCTTGTACTAGTAGTACTTATAATTTCTGTATCCACTCATAGAATGCCTGCGATCACGATGAAGTGGGAGGCTCCACCCCCAACTGCAGCTCCTGTTATCAATAAAACTTCCCTAGCCGTTCCGAAAGCGCTGGAGTCTAAGAAGTTGCTTTTGGACCTCGATCGCGCAGCAAGGCTCCATCCGAAACGCTTTGAGAGTTTGTGGGATGAATATGTTGAGAGGTTCGTGAGCACGATCAAACCTATGAACCTATCTTTTCGGGTCTGACCTTCATGTTGCGCAAATCTCAGGTTCCAGAACGAAATTACTGACACAAAGTCACCGAACTCAGATACACTTCTGGCAAGATTGAAGACACATGGAGTCTCGTGTATGGCGAGTGGGACTGTCAATGGTGTGGATAAGTACGTGTATTACGCGAAGCAGCGGGATCGATCGTGGTTCTTTCTTGCGACGGTGGATATTACTGTGGCGACTTCAACTACAGTACTTACAGTTCGAGCAAGTAGTGATGCGGCCGAGGAGCTTGTAGTACAGCTCGTAGATCTCGTGCAGACATCAATCACTCAATCAGTTGCATCATGATACACTAAGCAAAACCAAGAAAAGCAGCATTGTTTTGCTTTGAATGTAATATACGCTGCAGTGTGAAGGCCAACCATTTGTCAAGCACGACGGCGTTGGTAAAGGACTCAATGTTGAGCCACCTAGGCGGAGCTCAGAAGTCCCGTGATAACAGCATCCATGTCGCCATTGTGCTGCGTCAGCAGTGCGATATTGCGCGTGTCGTCCGTGAATCCCATGTCCGCCAAGACCTGAAGTTGGTTGGTCCATCGGAGCTCCTCCTTATTTTTCTTCGTCACCACAGCAGCAGGAGCCGGAACATTGACTGACCCAGCAGTTGTCGAAACAACTGCTGCAGGCGCATCAATGCGAACTTCCTTTGTGTCAATAGCAACGGTGGCCGGTTCTTCCGGTTCCATCACATTGATATCCACCCAGAGACGTTGCCCAAAGCGGTTACCATCAGGAGTGCTCAGGCGCCAGTAACCAGTGTAGCGGCCTGCCTTCGCTGGTGCAACCATGCGCAGCGACACATCGATGGACTTGCCAGGCAGCACGGACGGAATGAGCACGCTCTCAGGCGCCTGCATTTTGTCTCCACCCACACACGACAGCACAGCTCCAATGGGCCACTTGTTTACACCACCGTTGCGCAGCTTCCACACCTTATCAAAAGCCTCACCAGGTGCCAGCACGGTGCCATCAGGGCACGTAACATCGCCCTCGAAAACTGCCACAACCGGACCCAAATCTTGCTTGGTCTCTTCAATGTTAATAGTTTCGAAGTAGTCGCTGGTCGACATGAGCTGTGCATTGTGGCTGTACTGCACTTGCTGCAGTACGCGTTCCACTTGCACACGGGCATTGGGGCACTTGGCCAATAAGATCTTCGCTACGTCCTCCAAGTCTCCCGTGCCAGCCACAGCCACTAGACATTCCATAAAGTTGCCATTCTTCTGGAACTCCTCCGTCACCGTCTGAAACAACGTAGCAAACTTGGCATTGGCCATAATCTCCATCAGTGCCTCTTGACATCCAGGTTCATGCAGCAAAGACACCAGGTCCTTCTTAAGCATCTGGTGCTCAGCACTAGCGTCCCATTTCTCCACCACCTTGCCGAGGTCCACGAACAAGTCCGACATCTTCTTCTTCTGCTGGCTGGCCAGCATCTCCTCTGCATCCCCAGGCAGCACATTGACGACAGAGCTGCTGCTGGCGTCCATGGACAGACTGGTCGAGGTCTGGGCCACCACAATAATCTTGCACACTGCATTGTCCGCGTCCTTTCCGGCAGCTACAGCCAGCTCGCGCATGAGGCGGAAGGCCTCGTCCAGCTCCGCGTCGTTGGTGATGCGCACCTGCTCGTCATCGTCGTCCATGTAGTAAAGCAGCACTCCGTCCTTGAGCTCGGGGAAAACCAGCAGCACGTAGTCGTGCAAGTCACGGAAGCTCAGCTCGCTCCAATTGGAGGTGGAACGGCCGTCCAGTGCCGCCAGCGCCTGATGCACGGCCGCCACCTGCACGCGGCGCATGTCCTGCTTCTCCTTCCACAAGATCTTGAGCGTCGTCATGGCCGAGACTTGGAGTGTGGAGAGTCGCTTGATGTTCTCTCTAGATTGAGGTTTTCTCAGATAAAAGAGGAAGAATTCTCGATGTACCGTGAGTTGCGAATTCTAAGATGTCTAGGTTTCAGTATGATGTAAGGTACTGAGATAGATTAATAAATGTTGAGCTTCAAGAAGGTCAAGCAGAATTCCTGCTGCAGCAATGACAAGGAAGCTTATATAACTAATAAGCTGGTTGAAAACCTTGTAATCTACCAACCACGGGTAGATTGCATGGTAAAAGGAAGATGGTCGTAGGTTTAGTTCGCCTTCTAGAATGGTCGATTGATGTTGCTATGATATTAGATCCATCATTCCGTAGGTTCTCCTGAACGAACCTACCACAATGACAGTCAACTTCTAGAATGAACGATTGGCTCTTGTTGCCAACATGAGCATCCCAATGCATTCAATCAGCACAATACCATTGCAAGTGCAAACTAATGAAGGTTATTCCAATTGCTTCAACATGGCTACACTTTACCATCATTCCTCATACAACTGTCCAACGCCATGAAAGAAAGAGAGCGACCCTTCCAGATCTCAATTCTCCTCGTCCGTCACAAGTCGAATCAGATTAGGAGAAGCGATGACGAAGGTGATCGAACTCACTTCAACCGGCAGTGAGCCGCTCACACAGACGCTGCCACTGGTCACGGACGCCGGTGAACCGTTGACAGTGGCCACGCTACAGGCCGCGGCGGCTGCGCTGCTGGCCGACGACAAGCCCTTCACGCTGCGCTACACGGACTCAGACGGCGACGAAGTGACCCTCGCTAGTGACGCAGACGTCAAGGAGCTGGCTGACTACATGGCCGACGAATACCTAGAGCGCGTGGCGGTGCTGGTGGCCCCACAGTCGACCAGCCGTGGCACTGTGCAGTCGCAGCTGCGCGGCCTAGTAACGGCCATGTCCAAGCTGACAACAGGCAAACCCAAGAAACCCACACCGGCCAACGCCATGAACCTGCTCGTGGCCAGCCTGCAGACGATGGACGTGGCCGAGGACTCGGAGGAGCTGGCCGTGATCAAGAAGCAGCTGATCAGTGTGCTGGAAGACGGAGACTTTAAGAAGACGGTGGAGGAACTAAGTGCCTCGGAAGAGTTTGAAGAGCTGGCCAATGTACTGGTGGCGGCCATCTATGCAGAAGACGCACAGGTTATTGAAGAGACGGCTATGGCTCGGTTTGACGAGCTGCTCGTGTTTGCTCAGCGTGTCGTTGCCCGCTGCCCAACGCTCAAACCGGTGATGGTGAATGTGGCCAAGAACTGCATGAGTGGACTGGTCCGTTTTAACGACGAAAAGCTGGCTGATGACGGATCGGACTCGAGCTCTAGCAGCTCCAGCGATGAGTCACTGGAGGTGCTGGACGTGCCTGTGCATATCAACGTTGTTTGCAATGGCTGCAAGAAGGCACCAGTAGTTGGCATCCGCTACAAGTCGCTGGAAGTGCCGGATTTTGATCTATGTGAAGATTGCGAAGGCAGCGGTAATTGGTTGAGTTATGAGCCGTTTATCAAGATCACAGACCCATCCCGAGCTCCCAAACACAAGCGCTTTCCGGAATTGTTGGTACACCCGTTTGTGGTGTGCGATGGGTGTGAGATGAGCCCCCTTGTAGGACCCCGCTTCAAGTCGAAGACGGCTGAGGACTTTGATCTGTGCGAGGCCTGTGAGGCGAGTGGAAAGTGGACGGAGTCGCATGGACCATTTACGAAGATCCAGGAGCCTGGCATGATGCATGCCATGAAGTACACCTGCCGTCGTGGTGGGAAACATGGCTATCACGGTAAGTTTGGGCACCATGGACATCGACACCGAGGACACCATGGACATCATGGCAAGTTCGGCCGTCATGGCCATCACGGCCCGCCTGGGATTCCATTCCGCGGCCCACCACCTCACCACCATGGTCCCCCTGATTTCTTCGATTCCAATGCACCGCATCATTTTTCACCCCCTCACCATGGAGGCCGTCCTGATTTCCGCGGACATGGTTCACCTCCTCGCCATAACGGTGATCCTGACTTCGGTGGAGGTAACCGTCCAGACTTCCATGACCACGGATTTCCACCCCCTCCACCGCCTCCTGCGTTTGATAGACACTGGCGCCACGACGTACCACCAGGATTTGGCCCTCCTGGTTGTTTCGGACGCTTTGGACCCCCTCCGTTTGGATTCCCAGGGCCGCATGGTCCACCACCATGCCCACCAGAGTTTGACCATCGGGAACGCCATGGATTCCGCGGGCACCACGGACGCCATGGACGCCACATGCCCTTCTCAGACGACAAGGAACAACAAAAGGGTGAGTGCCCTCGCCGCCGCGGGCGTGGCCGCTGGGATCGGAATGTCTCCGATCTTGAGGCACGCTTCCTGGAGGACGTGACTATCGAAGACGGCACGGTTGTTGAGGCAGGACAGCCACTTCGTAAGATGTGGAAGTTGGTCAACGATGGCGAGCGCTACTATCCTGATGGGTGCTACATGATCGCTCCTCGCGGCCACCCGTTTTCCCCAGAAGGAACGGAGGTGAGTGTTATTAATCTTCCAGCTCTGGCACCCGGTGAGGAATTTATTGCTGAGGTGGACCTAGTTGCCCCCGCGGAGCCTGGACGCTACAGCAGTTTCTGGCGTGTGTGTGATCCAGCGGGTGTGAGCTTCGGGCACCGCTTCTGGATTGATGTTGTGGTCGCAGGAAGTGCTACCACTGAAACTACACCATCCGAAGCCCCGACGGCAGACAGCGCTGAAGACAGCGATATGAATGGCGCTTTGGAAGTTGCTCCGCCTGCTGATAATAGCGAGAAGAACGTCCAGGAATTTACCGATGCTTCGTCTGATGACGACATTGAGTTCATTGAGACCGCAGACGCGCAGGAAGCTGGAACAGTCGATGATGCAGCGACGCAGAATGTTGAAGATGAGAACAAAGTAGCTGAGGAGGCACTCAAGCTGTTGACTGCGATGGGCTTTACTGACTCGGGCAAAAACCTCCGCGCCTTGGAATTGGCAGACGGGAATGTCGGTGGTGCTGTGAACGTGCTTCTGTCGGAGTAAGACAGATTGCATGACATCGAACCGACCGTGCGTGTTTGTATCCAGCGTTGCTAACCAGCGAGATCAGCTAGTTAAAGGAGTCGACGCTATCAACATCAAGGAAACGAAAACCATTCATTTACGCCAACTGATCTACTCGCCTTCGTGAGCAGCGAAATAATGAAGATGCGAGGAATTCAGCAAACCACCTCATAAAACTAAACAATAAAAACGCTCCTTGTGAGCAAATGGAATCGTTGTATGTAGTTTCTTGATCTATAATCTTGTTCACACCAAGAGCGCTTCACACGAGCATGAGGCGGGTGTTAGGCACATTGTGTTGAGCAAGGAAATCTATTAAAGCACTTCGAGTACTTCGAGTACTACCCCTTTTTTCTAGGCAACTTCAATTCCAACAGTTATCAACATGCTGATCATGACAACGGGTGCACGCAAACAGCACAATAGGCTACTCTATTCCTATATTATGTCTCACTTACACGAGATTCTTTACTGAAAGCACTTCGCCCGCTAGGAACTTGTTGATTGCAGCAGTGCATTCAGCATGCTTCTCATGTTGCAGAATGTGGCCGCAGTCGTCAAAGAGCAATACCTGCCCTTGCGCTTCCAAGGTTAGTTTTTTCTTCAATACATCAACTGACGAGACGTCTAGTACTTGATCATGCTTTCCCCACATCACCAATGTCTTCGCCCGGATACTAGGTAACAAGTCCTCCAGTACAGTCGGATTTTGTAACGAATCCCCGACAATCTTCTCCAGTACAGGTAGCTGTTTCTCTCGCTCCGATGCAAAGATGTTCAAGAAAACATGCGGGATTTTGTGTGGTTCATAGCTGAGATGTTTGTTCATTTCGTCCAGATCTTCCGGTGTGTGTGCAAGCAGCAAATTGCGTCCAGAGTCCTCAAGCATTTTCAGCAGCGTGCTCTTCCTCGGCATAGTGATACCCGCTGGACAGACCATAGTCAGCGACTCGATACGTTCAGGATACAGGCCTGCATATACTCCAGCCAGCATGCCGCCCATAGAACAGCCCACGAGGTGAATCTTCTTGCCTGAGGGCACCTCCTTCTCCAAGAACTCGTGCAGTCTCTCGGCCTGGTTAGGCATCGAGTAATTGGCCAGGGCATCGATCGGTGTCGTGCGTCCTTGGCCTGGTAGGTCTGGGATCACGATCTTGTAGCGTTTATCAACGCCACGAGCCACACGAACCCACGACTCCTTGACAGAGCTGAAGCCATGTAGGAATACCACTACGTCCGTGCCGTTCTCGTCCTTGCCTCGTCGCTCGATGTAGCTCCAATTATACTGGTCGATGCTTGTGTTCTTGGCGGAGAAGCCTGACACAAAGCGGACGGCGTCGAACACAGACATGAGGAGAGAGGCCATCATGGTCTTTGCTGCTTGGGATCAAATATCAAATGACTGCTCGACGCTCGCAATTGCATCCGAATGTCACATTTGATTGATTATGCGATTGGTGATTGGACGAAAAACGGTTTACGTGACCGACCAACATTCCTACCAACTTCAACTTACTGTATTTTTCACTGAATGACGTACGAAGTGCCTTTTAAAGCACTTGGAGACCTTGATGTGCCATTTTTCGGGATGATCATGCGCGCAGAGAGCGCAAAGTGTTTGAGTTTCCCGCTGGGTTTTTGTTCTGACACTCCACGCTCCGTGTCCGAGCAAACGTGGTCTGACAAGAGTTTGTTGATCGCAGCAGTGCATTCGGCATACTTTTCGTGTTGGACGATGTGACCGCAGTTGTCGAAAAGAAGCACGTGACCTTGTGCCTCTGGATGGAGTTTTTGCAGAAGCATTTCCACCGATGAAACATTCAGCACTCGATCTTGTTTCCCCCAGACCACTAGCGTCTTAGCACGGATGTTAGGCAGTAGATCTTCCAACGCTAGAGGATTCTGAAGAGCATCACTAACTATTTTCTCCAACACTGGAAGTTGTTTCTTCCGCTCTGCTGCGACGATCGAGGCAAATGCATTTGGAATTCTCACCGGCTTGAAACTGAGCGCTTGGTTCATTTCATGGATATCTTCAGTGGTGTGTGCAAGCAGTAGATTGCGGCCTGATTCCTCGAGCAGTACGAGTAGATCGCTCTTCTTGGGCATTGTGATACCAGCGGGGCAAATCATCGTCAGCGTTTTGACTCGATTTGGAAATAATCCTGCGTACACTCCGGCCAGCATTCCACCCATGGAACAACCAACCAAGTGAATTCTCTTATCACCAGGCACTTCATTCTCGAGAAATTCATGCAATCTTTGGGCTTGGGCAGACATTGAGTAATTGGCAAGTTCATCCACAGGAGTTGTTCGACCGAGTCCGGGTAAATCCGGAATGACGATCTTGAAGCGCTTGTCGATGCCTCGCGCAACTCGCACCCATGATTCCTTCATAGAGCTGAAGCCGTGCAGGAACACTACAACTTCCGCGTTCTGCTCGTCTTTGCCTGAACGCTCGATGTAGCTCCACTTGTATTTGCCTACACTAGCAAATTTGCCCGAGAATCCTGACACGAAACGTACCGCGTCGATCATTGACATGAATAATGGATTCGGCATCTCGATATTGATTTCTTAGAGCTTTCGGGGGGTGTTTCACTTCTGGACTAAAGAGCTTTAGAGTGCCAACTATCGAGGCTGATAGTAAAGTCCTTGATAAGATGGAATAGTTTCAAGTTTTTTTAAAAGACCGGAAGAAACCTCGCTTTCTTATCTACTGTGATGGCATCCATTGTTTAGTATTTCAAGTATGATATACCAATATGGCATTGCCGTACAATTAGTAATAGTTGTTGACGGAGTCTGCCACAGTAAACCCACTTCGTTTACCCTTTAGCACTCGTGATCACACGACGCTGAAATAGTTCGTCAGATGGAAGTACTTCGGAGGATTTCGTGCTTTTGCGTGAGGCTTTCGTCCATTGCTAATCCTGACAACCCGACACAAAAATGAAGACCACTCTAGCACTGTGAAACATCGCATCGATTGAATTGCATTTAACTCAAACAGCTTATAAATGATAAATACATCGCCATTCCTTCTGGCGTAGTTGCTAAAACGACATAACAGCCTGTTGTCCAGCAAGGGCGAATGTGAAACTGAGTTCCTCGTCTGCAAGAAACTTATTGAGCACATCGGCGCATTCGGTAGGTTTGTCGCTTGGAACGAGGTGTCCACATTTTTCAAGAACCAACACATGTTTGCGTGTAACGTTGAGCTTGTCGTCGATCACCTTCAGACACGACGCATCCAAGACTTCGTCTTGATCGCCCCAGACTACCATTGTCCTTGCCCTGATGCTGTGTAGTTCATCTTCTAAAATTGTCGGATGTGCGAGCATGTCCAATAACACTTTCTGCAGCACTTCCCGTGTTTGTCCGCGCTTAGATATGGCAAGTGCACGAAATACACGAGGAGTGTGCGCGAAGTTGGCAACACTAGCAACACGGTCGCGCCACTCGCCCACCTCACTGGTCGATGTCTCCGTTGGGCTTTGCAACGTCAGTTTGCCCAGATCGTCGAAGTCACTAAGTGTGACGCTGACAGTAGGCATGGAAATGCCCCATGGGCATATCAAAGTCAGTGACTTGACTCGAGTCGGGTGCATTGCAGCGTAAACTCCTGCAATGGTGGCACCCATGCAGGTACCAACTAGATGCACCTTGTTGTTCGGGTACAGCTCCGACTCGAAAAATTCGTGCAGTCGTCGAGCTTGTCGGTCCGCGGCAAAGTTCATGTGTGGATCATACGGTGTTGTCTTGCCATGGCCTGGTAGGTCAGGGATCACGATATGGTAGTCCTTGGTGACACTGCTGGTGACTCGCAACCATGCTTCTTTCGAGGATCCTAGACCGTGCAGAAGCACAACGATCTCTCGGCTCTTGGGGTTCGCAGCAGGTCGGATCATGTAGCTCCATTGGAACTGGTCGACAGCCGCTGTACGGACTTCAAACCCTTTGCCGTAGCGCATCAGGTCCTTCGAGTGATGTGAACCGAAGGCACCGAGCACACGCAGGAGACCCATAGCGTTGAAAAGCGAGCTTATTTTGGTCCGACGTGTGGAGACCGTGGTAAATCGAGTTGTGACACGTCTCGCAACGTGCAGCAGCGGTTGAGACGGAGTAAGTCGTTCTCGGACGGTTGTGCAGTAGTTTGCCCCTCCCCTTCACTGACTCAAGTCTCCGACACGAGTGCGATTGTGGAGTGGTGCTGCACCTGCTCTCTTCGTGCATCATCCACCCGGATTTTTCGTCGTTGAAGACACGACACCATGTCAATCTCTGCTGCTCCATCGTGATCGCGCGATTGCTCCAAGGCAGCAGATGAATTGACTGATTGTCATTTACGAGTCTCTACTGTAGCTCCAGTGTGCTGAAAAAGTGCTGAATACCGGGTACTTTCGCAACGGCTAAATCGCCGTTACTTTTTATAAATCTGTTCAGTTTTTTCAAGTATAGGGACCCGGTTTTGGCGAGAGCATCTTCAACAGAACTGATAACCTTTGGCTATCTTGGCTCGATGTCTGCCAGCAGAACAACTTATACGATGTGCTGAAGTTTGTTACTAGTTTTGTGTGCAGCGCTCGCTGCTTGTGGTTGTCACAGCGTGCTCTGAGTCCTCCTGTTCGTGTCGTCCCGCTACAGCAGCAGATGGTCACAAGCGCTTCGTGTTGATGGGAGTGTCTGTTGTTTACTCCACTTTGCCACCATTCCTTAGCCTTGATGCGCCCACCTTGATGGTCACTTGCTTGCTGCCAACCACTTCCCGTGCTGTTTACGGTGGCGCCGCTCAAGAGAGTATTTCGGCGTGGATACTGATGACTGCGTCGTCCTATTGAGCGCCACGTTAGAGTGGGTAAACCCATCTTGATGCA
>VOQZ01000669.1:0-25157 GCA_008079305.1 Phytophthora palmivora
ACTTGGATCTGCATACACTCATCAGCGATGTCTCGGCTCTTCTGATCGGCAGCACTGGTCTTGTTCTTGCACGGTGTAATCATCTGATTGCGATACTCTTGGGTCGTACTGTCTTGACTCCGCTTGAATGTCAGTAAAGTGACTTCCGGACTGAACTCATCTTCAGCAACTTGAGCTTCGGTCTCGTTCTTGGACAGTCACTTGGTCATTCAGGATGTATTCATTTGGGTGTACATTCGAGGTACACGCATAACTTCGGATGGAGTCTTCATATCCGGTAGGCGATCGAACTTTCAGGATGAGGGAGACAGTCTTGGGGTTTACATGTATAGGTAGGGTCGTAATTGTGGAAACCTTGAGTTCCAGGGTGTTTTGGGTGATGTTCGGCTCCGTCAAGGTAGGCTGCTCTCGGGATACGTTCTCCCAGGGCATTTGCTTCATTCTCGTGGATACCTGCCGTCAAGGAGTCGGCGGTCGGACTGAGCGTCGGTATTGCTTCCTGAATGTGGTACCCATTCAGGGCGTACGCTTCCAACCTGTGAGCCTCTCCGTAACCGAACATCTACATTCCCAAAGTCCAAACCATCAATTCGCCCAGGAGTCCCACTCAATACCCATCTCGAAAACCATCATCTCTTGTCCGAATCAGTGTGCACGGGTTGTCCCGGCTGGGCAGCTGCGGGTGTGCCTAGAAAATTCAGAGGCACATCGTCACACGGAGAAGGTGCACGCCTGGCTACAGAAACTCGGTGATTGTGAGACTCCACTGGATGACGAAGATGAAGTATGCATTGGTGTTGATGAACCTGATGGACGTGAATTGGTGTTGAAATTGTTACGTTCGTATCGCTCATTGACTACGAATACAAGTTCATGTCCTCCTGCCACTACTCTCAGCGTACAACTTCATATCTATACTGGTGATGCTGGACCAATCATGGTGAAGAGACGTCGGCAAGCACAAATGGAGGACGTGATCGTGGACGGCAACGTGGATAAGATGCTCGATGCTGGCGTCATAGAAGAGAGTAACGGAGCCTGGGGGTTCCCAGTGGTCCTCGTGCGCAAGAGAGAGGTGAAGTAAGGTTTTGCGTTGACTACAGGGCACTGAACAAAATCACGAAAAAAGATGTTTACCCCCTGCCTAGGATCGATGAGACGTTGGAAGCGCTAGGTGGAGCACTATTATTTACCACATTTGATCTACGAGCAGGATACTGGCAGATTAAAGTAGCTCCATAAGACCGTGATAAGACTGAGATTTCTACCAAGAGGGGTTTATACCGGTTCGTCCGCATGCCTTTCGGCTTAACGAACGCTCCAGCAACATTTCAAAGACTTATGAACGGGGTTTTACGTGGACTAACCTGGACGACATGTCTGGTATACCTGGACGACATAGTCATTTTTACAATAGGCGGAATTGAGACGACACATAGTGGAACTCGCAACAGTACTGGAAAGGCTGTCGTGTGCTGGATTGCCTTTGAAACTAAAAAATGCAAGTTCGCGGCCAAATCCATGGAGTACCTAGGTCACGAGTTAGGAGAAGATGGCGTACGGCCGCTGGATCGACTAATCACAGCAGTCCGCGACTTTCCAAGACCAAAAGACGCAGTGGAGACAAAGCGGTTCGTGCATTTAGCTGGTTATTATCGTAAGTTTG
Source organism: Phytophthora palmivora (assembly GCA_008079305.1). NCBI lineage: Eukaryota > Oomycota > Peronosporomycetes > Peronosporales > Peronosporaceae > Phytophthora > Phytophthora palmivora. The sequence goes on from VOQZ01000669.1 coordinate 1,667, forward strand.
TGGAGGGTTTTGGATCCATGATGGCACCAATTACGAAGCTTCTACGACAGAGTGCAAACTGGGGTTGGCGTGACGAGCAAGAAATCGCGTTCGGACAAGTGAAAGCGATACTGATTAAGAAGCCTTTGCTCATTTATCCGGATTTTCGTCCATTTCGAGTCGTGACTGACGCTAGCAAGATCGGTTTATGTGCGTGTTTAATGCAAGACAAAGGCTCTGGCTGGCAACCGATTGCTTTTGCAAGCAAGGTGAACAGAGAAGCAGAAGGCAAATATGGAATTACGGAACTCGAATGCCTTGCAGTAGTGTGGTCAATTAAGCCTTTCCGTCCTTATCTCTACGGAAGACAATTCACGATCATTACGGATCACTCAGCCTTGGAATGGCTGATGGCTAGTCCAAATCGGACTGGAAACCTACATCGGTAGGCCCTAACACTTTAGGAATTCGATTTTGACGTTCAATACAGACCAGGCAGTGGCAGATGCGTTATCCAGAGCACCTGTGGCAACAAAAGTACTGGCAGCGGTAGGAAGGTGACGATGAAGGCGGCGGAGACAGGTAAACCAAACGACAGCAACGAGAAACTGCGTCGTAATGCTAGAGACTGAGACGCATGATACAATGAGGAGGTCAGAATGAACGACGAGACGATGGCTAGTACGGCGGTGACCAGCGCGGACGATTCGCACGTTGACACGGCAACAATATCAGGATGCAGTACAGTGAATGAAACAGTGAAGATAGTGGTCAATGAAATAGTGGACGAAGTAGCGCGTAAGCTAATAGCGCGTAGCGCCCAGGAAGAACACGGAAGTGACGACGCAGCAAAATGCGGATCAGGACGGTAACATGGGAATAAAGAATCTGGCAGTTAACCTGACTGCGGTGAATACGGCCACAAACCAGACGACTACCACGAGACCACAGCAGCAATTTCGATGCCAATGGTAACAGGCGCTGATATGATGAGACCACAGAGAGGACGGACCAGACGAAAAGGGAAGCAAGCTGAAGGTCAGAAGCAATACGACCTCTAACACGCGCGGCAAAACGACGGGCAGATGAACAGCTAAGGCAAGGATTAGCAGTTGCTAACGTGATATCACGACGCGATGAAGCTGAGCAGGAAGTAAAAAGAGAAGCTATAGTACCACGAAGGCTGAAGAAACCAACAAACGCGATGACACGACCGGAGCAGTTGATGACGGGTGGTGAAATTACATCAAACAATAGGGGTGATCAAGGCCCACAACGAATACCCGCTAGGAGGGATACCACGACTACCGGAACCGTCGAGACAGGAAATCTTGTGACGAGTACGAAGATGCCGGTAGCAACAGAGACTCGACCAGATACTACGATAAAGAAGACCGTGACGTGGGCAGATAGCGTACCAGGCGAAGCAAATGATGCACCAGTGCCGAAGGAGCCCACGAGACAATACGAGGGTAAGAAACGACGAGGGAAGAATGCAGATGGTGATAGTTGTCGGAGAGCCCCACATGAGCGCGCTGAACCAACGCGTGCCAATGTTCGACAACGACCGTGAAGACAAGGTGGGGAAGCAGCAAGGTGAACGGGAACCAACACTACAACTCACCGACACAGAGATCATTTCGGCACAAGCAACGAGTCGACTGGTACAACGCATGAGTGAGGACGGTGCACATCGAGGTATGGAGGTGAGTAAGTCGTTCGGGTTGACGGTGATCAAGACGCCAAATGGACGTCGAATTATTCTACCACCATCACTATGGCTACAGTCTTTAAAGAATGTCACGACAGCGTATGGGCAGGACACCTACGTGCAGCTCATACATACGCACGAATTGCGCAACTGTACTGGTAGCCTAACTTACAAAGAGAAGTGAAAAGATGGGTGCTGGGATGTCAAGAATGTGGCAATCGGAAGGCGAGACCCAGATAAGTAGTGCCTCCTTTACGAAGCATACGTGGTGGAGATGTCTGTGACAGGTGGGCACTCGATGTGGCAGGCCCCTGCCAACAAGTGATGGCGTAGAACGGTTTGTAATCGCGGCAGTAGAGTATGTGACGCGGTATGCAGTGGCAACGGCCGTGAAAACCACACTGCGGAGAACATCGCGACTATCCTACTGAAGAATGCGGTGCTTAGATTCGGTCCGTTCCGCGAACTGTTAACGGACGGAGCGCCTGAGCTCGTGGGCAAGGTTGTCGAAGAGTTAGTCGTAATGCTTCAAGCACAACAGATCAACCCTGTACCATATAGGCCGCAAATGATAGGCTTAGTGGAAAGATCTCATCGTACATCGAAGGACTGCGTCGCGATATACATGAACGACGGAAAGCAACACGACTGGGATACGTGGGTGGATTTTGCAGTTTACGCTTACAACTCTGGCAGACACTCTACGATGCTGTTGTCGCCGAATGAACCCATGATGGGTCGCCGCCTGCGATCTCCCAACGAGTTGTTACGAAATGCACGAGTGACTGAAGCCGGAGACTTAACACATTACCATCAACAGTTATTATCTGCACTGAAAAGTTGACACGAGTGCGCTGAGAAAGCACGAGAACGAGAGCAACGCCGACAAGCACGATACCACAATCGGAGAATCAAACGAAGGCGTGCATTTGAGCCTGGAGATCACGTCTGGATGTATAGGCCTCCTCGAGGCGCAAAAGTGTCTAAATTTGTGCATCAATGGGCTGGCCCCATGAGAGTAATCGAAGCCGTCGGTTACGACAACTACTTATTGGAACGGGAAGACGACGGAGACAAACACGAGCAGTTGATAGCCCACACTTCATTTCTTGTGACTTACCGATATCCTACAAATTTACTAGACACCGTGGCAGCAGATATCGAGGCACAACTCGAGTATGAAGGCACGCTCGAACGCGAAAAGGATGACGCTACGACAGGAGAAGTTGCTAGAGCAACATCGGCTTTTGTCGGCGCAACAACGTCATCATGCGGCAGAAGACGAAGTGCGAGAACAGTGGGTAGTGAGAACTCGGGCGGAAGAACGGACGAGATTATGGTGGAGCTACGAAGAAGATGAAGACGAAACGAATCCGGGCAATACGCGTTGGAATACAACGTACAGACACGACGAGGTTCGAAGCTACAAACAGAAAACTACAGTGCTGACAACAACGATGAAGTATGGCTGTCGATCAAAGAGTACGACAAACTTTTCAACGAAGACAAGGTCGTGGAAGACCTTGGATTGGTAGAAGGTGTGTAACAGGTTGACGGTACAGACGCGTGACGATGATGAACCGAGCAATGGCGAATATCGACACGAAGTGCGGAGTGTTCCCCGAACTGACCGAACTGGTGAGCACTGCCGAGTGGTTGAATTATTGAGAGGGGTACAAAGTTGCAGTCCACAACTTCACTGCCCACTGGCCAATGAGGACGGCACATGGAGGAAATCTGGAACGATAGATGGACACGTGAGTCTGGCGACTGGTTCAGAAGAGACGGAGTCACACGCTGAGAGGATGAATGAGATGATGAGTGTATTAAGCACTTGCGAACTTGACAAGTAGCGAGCAGACCAAAACTGTTCACTTCCGGATTTGACGACTGACGGACAACTGGAAAGTGGTGCAGTTGACAGGGTACGAGACGGACGAGACGGACGACGAACGAGATACCGGTGGCGCGAGTTGCCGAAGGCTCTAGGACTGAAAGGACGAGCAGGGTGGCGGACTGGGTTTCTAGGCGGTGTAGACGGTGTGGCAACAGCAGACGGAAGTACTTCCTGTTGGTGTCGTGAATACGTGTGCACGGGATCTAGAAGACAGTGAAGACTCTGTTCTGATAGGCAGTCGTGGGGTACGAGACGAACGAGACGAACGAGAACGAACGAGTATAACGAGGACAAACGAGAACGAGGGCGCTGCGAGCGTTGACGAACGCTAGTCAGTGTACATTGAAGAAGTTAATAAAATAGGAACGAAGTTCCGGCTACTTTGCAGGTGGCCAACAGTGTGTTGAGTTATATACACAACGAACCTTGGGACGACCAACACAGCTGAGTACGCAGTGCAGCGAACGACCCGCTGGCAAGAAAGCGACCCTAGACTTGTGACAATTTCAAAGCGAGTAGCTACGTTTCAGCACGTTATGAAGAAGAAAAGAGTACATAACTAGTAACGTGATTGATCTTGCGAACAGTTGCTTTACTTTCACTTCATTGCCTTCTTACGTGCACGTTGTACACGAAGGTCTCTGATTGATAGAGGTTGTTTATGTGGTGGGGCTGCCGTAGCTGTGCGTCAGAGAAAGACGTACGACTCAAAGAGTCAAAATTGGGAGTTCTATCAGAGAACCAAACACAGTCCGTAGGACTAGATAAAATTCAAACTGAATGTATTGATCTTGCGGCTGTGCCGCTTACGGTGCGAATACCTGCACTCCACTCTAGCCTATAGCTAACGGTAGATACTAGCTCAATGAGTGGTGTCATGACCGCGTCTGGCCACTTAGCAAGCAGGCCAGAGCGCACGGGCGCAAAGGCTCTGGCATGCGTGCTAAGCAGCCAGAAGCACTTGTCGCTGCGACGGCTGCCTTGACGGGCCAGCAGTCACAGTGACCACGCATTTAGCAGTAAGGAACATGCATTCAGTTAGATAAACATGAAGTGTCACAGAAAAATGAGGAAAACACGCAGGGTAGCAACAAAGGCACGAAAAGAAACAAGCAAAAGTACTAGGAAGCCCCTGTAGAACAGGAAGGCATGCATGATTAGGGAGACCAACGTAATTCATTATTAAATATACACACTACCCCGCACTCGAGACCAACGCCCAAGGCTTCACTAAAAGACCAACACTCCTCAGCTTCAACATCGACTAACACTCTTCTCCGGCAAAAACCCGACATTTGGTAGCACTTCGGGGGAAGTGTTGCTGGAGACTGTTGTGACCAAGTGCTTCGTGCTTTGCTGCTAGGGGAGCGGATCTGGTGGGCATCGTGTTGCATACGTATAACCAGCCCCAGTGAACCTTTCCTCAAATCGTGACCACTGTACTATAAACTTTCTTGCCTACGTACTAAGTCCTGCTTCTAGTGAGCGGTTAGGGCTTGCTTTTGTGAGTTCCTTAAAATCTTAGACGGCATTTGTGAAGCTGTACTGGTGGTTCAGTAGCCAACGTCAACGTGGAAGTTCCCAAGTCAACGACCTGCCCAATCGCATATACAGTCAAATTAGGAAGTATTATAGGTTATTTCCTTTAATAGGCTTTCCCTTTTTCTTTCTTTAAGTCAGTGCCTCTTAGAAAGTAGTTGCTCTCAACGGTATCAAGTTTCAAAGTATCAAAGTTCAAGGTTTACAGCTCAAGGTATACAGTTTCAAGGTTCAAGGTATAAAGTTTCAAGGTCTCAATTATGGCAGACCCGGCCCAGCTGATGCATCGTATGCTAGCGGTCATGGAGAAACAGACATGACTCATCGACGAGCTGCATAAGTCACGGCAGCTGTCTGGGTTAAAGCTGGATGGGATCAAGTTACCCAGCTACGGGGGGACGCTCAAGGAATCGTTCCAACTATACCGGGAGCAGGTTGAGCAATACGTTTTAGCGAAAGGCATAGAATGGAAGGATAGTAAGCTAAGTAAACGCATTTTAGCTGTATTGGTGGGGTCGCTAAAGTACGGAGCTGCGCAGTGGTACATCGTCAAGAAGGACGATGTGAAGAGTGTCAAAGACTTCTTTGAGAAGTTAGAAGAGGAATTTGTGCCTCCGGATTTGCAAGAACATCTCCGCGACCAGATGAATGACTTGACGGAGCGACAGTGCAAGGATTTGCCTGACTGCATCAGCAGGTTTAGGCACTTGATTACTCAAGTCAAGGAGATGAGTGAACTGGACAAGATTGTGGTGTTGGATTCTAACGGTGGGGTAGCGACCCAGTCGCTAGGGCAACCGCCACAGAACCTTTCGGTGAAAAGCGAGGGTTCACCCCATTGGAGGATTATACAACCCGCGACGGAGTGACAGTGAAGGAATAGTGACATCCGAGAGCCTCGGTTGGCCTAATATAACCTGGCCGAGGCTTCCTGGATTAGGCCGAGATAAGGCTCTGTACCCATCTCAGATCCCTTGTCTCACGTCTGTACAGTCCCAAATCCGTACTTAAGGGTGAGTTGTCGGCCCCTCGGTCAGACTTATTCTGAAACCTCGGAGGCTCCTACAGAGATTTGTTTACACTTGATATTTGTATGTAGGCATAGGACAAAACATAGGATGACATACAGAGGCTCTCTGAGCCTCACATTAAGCAGTTTATAAAACGCAGTCTTCCCCCAGCTAGCAAGAGTCAAGTCCGACGTAGGTAAGTGTAGCTAGCTTATTTAAGTACCAGGACACGCTCAGTTGTGTGGGATGCCTGTTGGTAGACTCAAGGTACATTGAACCGAGAGTTTATCCTGGTCAGGCCAAGAGTTGGTGTGGCCGAGAGATCGGAGGCGACAGTGAAGTGTGGTTACGTGTATACTTAGGGTCTACTAAGGTCCTAGTGTATATTTTGCTCCACGTCGAGGTTATACCTCGACACCCCTGTATAAGGCCTAACATGCCGGTACCCTTTCCTCTGAGGGACAGCAGGGTTACGCGCGGTAGCGCAATATAACACCCTAGTCTAAGCTCGTGGCTAGTGGTGTAGGTAAGGGTTACCTAAAACAACCTCGGTATACAGAAGCACTTACAACCAACCCGGTGTAAGGGATCGTTCCTGGTCTTCAGGTTTGATCCAACAATCGCTGACCTTCACGGGGAAGCGTGTGTTGTTGGTGGGAACTCACCCGACAAGTGAGAATTCTATCGTGTCCTACACGACAAGGTCATGTATTTTCTACGTGGTCTACCCTCGAGTATCCGCGAACAAGTCCAGTATCGCAGAAGTACAACGTTGACCGACGCTATAACAGTAGCGCTCGACTATGATCGGTCTCACTCGCATTGAGGACGCTCGGATGGAGCACGCGACAGACCAAGGTACCGATCGTATGACAACAAACGATCGAAGAGCAGTGACGATGGAACTGTGCCGACGGAGATCGACAACGTGAGGGTGCCATCGAAAGAGGAGTGTAAGCGCCGAAACTTGTGATTCAGGTGTGGTAGTTCTGCTCATTGGGCCAGGAACTGTCCTGTGCAGCCGATGCAGACAGCAAGACGTAGCGCGCCGAAGTACTCGGGTCTGGCGCAAAGAGGGGATAGCACGTGAGTGAACATGGTTCGCGAAGATGATGACGATAAGGTAAACTCTGTCATCATGGATCGTGTGACGATGAACGTTGTAGACATCCAGGAGCAAGCGGATGCGCTACAAGCCTTCATCGAACAGACGCGTAAGGAAGTGGAAAGACTTTCACTGTAGTGTCGGAAACGACAGAGGAGACTGGTTTGTGTGGACTACAGCCAGTAAGGGAACCTGAATTGCATGCGATGCATTCAGAAGAGGAGTCTGGATTGCCTGTGACGCTTCCAGAAGACGACGTGGTTAAGCAAGGATCGCGACCAACGTCATGTGTACCGACCGATGTGGCGAGGCCGATGAAACCTTTATCGCCCAGGGGGTTTGTATAGCGCAGCCCAAGATGTTCCTCAGGGTATAGACCAGAGAATTGACTTGAGAGTCAACAGCAAGGAGATAGATCCAGAGGTTCGCAGCCGCGAAGCTTTAAACCCAGAGAATCACTCCCCTTGGTTGGCGTGGGTACCTCGTGTAATCCCTGTCGGCTCGTTTGTCTTCGACGGAATGGCACTCCACCGATTGTAAGTGTAGCCTTGAAGAAGTGCCGGAGTGCACGTCTAGTCCAGAACGCACCTCCACACCAAAATGCAAACCCAGAGAATCAGATCACTCAAAACCCAGAATATCACAGATTCAGGGTCCGGGATTTCAGTCAACTCTGGGACTTGGAACTCAGAAGACACCTTACCCAAATGCCCTCTTAGCTTGATAAATCAACAAATACAGAGTATACAAACACTACAACTAGCCGTCACTTATTCTTTTGGACCCTCGGACGGTGGGTCACACCCACACTAGGCTCACTCGAGTCCTAAATTCAGGGGCCTAGCTCCCCTGAGACTCTCACAAACGCGCACCACCTCCAATACAGGAGGAAAATACAATCACTATCAATAACCTTCCCTTTGTTGTCAAGAAGGCGCCTCGACCTGCCGCGGTGTACCGGTAGATACCGGTACGACCTTCACTCAGTGGCACCACAAGCATTCCCGTGATTACGTGAAACTGATTACGGGACAAGTGTTTACGCTACGGTCGTGCGTGGGTACAAGATTGTGGGTACAAGATGGGCGTCGACGTGGCAGTCGCTGATTGGCTGGGGTAGCTCAGTATCCAGTAAGGAATCCAGTAGTGTGTATCTAGGTAGGACATCCAGTAGGCTTAGAGGTAGCAGGTAGTTTGCGAACTAAGGACCTAAATCAATCACTTTGCATTTTATCATCTACTGCTCAAACGACCTTGACTTTTGGTTATGAGCCCAAGCCCCGTACTCCCTGCCCAAGACTCCGACTACGCCTTCGCCATGGACACTGCCTCGACGACGACCTCCCGCATCAACAAGTTCGATGGAACTAACTTCCACACGTGGAAGTTCAAGATGCGCGTGGTGCTCGAGGAGCGCGACCTGTGGGAAGTGACAAGTGGAGATATCAAGCTGGAGCACTGCACCACTGCGCTGGACCAATCGACGTTCAAGAGGAAGTCTCGCAAGGCGCTGGCGATCATCTGTCTCGCGATGGAGGATTCGCAGTTGCCGCTGGTTCGGTCGGCCAAGGATGCGTATGATGCATGGTCAAGAATGGAAGGACACTTCGAGAAGAAGAGTTTGGCCAACAAGCTCTTCCTTCGTCGACGTTTCTTCACGACGATGATGGGCGAAGGTGATGATGTGCTGGAGCACATTAACAAGGTCAAGACGCTGGCGGAACAGCTCGACGCGGTGGGTGCTCCGGTCAGCGAGGACGACTTGGTGATCACGCTTCTGGCAAGTCTGAGCGAGTCGTACCAGTTCCTCATCACGGCGTTGGAGTCGAGAGCCGACTCGCTGACATGGGAACTCGTGACGTCTCGACTGCTGCATGAAGACTTGAAGCGCAAGGAACAAGGTGGCGGTACTGAAGGAACCGCGCACGGTCAAGCGTTCATGACAAGCGGTAACGGGAAGAGCAAGGGACGGCAGGTGCAGAAGACTAGTGCCTGCCACTACTGTGGCGAACAAGGACATTGGATCGCCAAGTGTCCTGTACGGATTCGAGAGAACGCGGAGCGGCAGAGGCCGCAACGAGCGAACGTCGCGGATGAAGATGAAGACTGCGGCGACTACCTATTCTCGGTTGGTGGTGGGACCTCCAAGTCGAGTGAAGTTTGGCTGGTCGACTCGGGTGCGACGCAGCACATGACGTACTCGAAAGAGTATATGAAGAACTACAAGAAGATGACTCCGGTGGACGTGCATCTCGCGGACGACGGAGTGGTCCAAGCGGTCGGCAGTGGCGACATTGTGATGTCGATGAAGACTCCACGCGGGATCAAGAAGGGTGTGCTCACGAAGGTGTGGCACATTCCCAAGTTGTCGCGCAACCTGTTTTCGGTCGGGCGATTCACCAAGGATGTTGGGCCCGTGACGTTCGAGCGCGACGGGTGCTTCGCCGAGACGAAGAAGATCAAGTGGCAGCTCGGGGCGCGTGAAGGCAAGGGACTGTTCAAGCTGTGCATGACTCCGATCATGCCTGACGAGGCCAATGTGTCAAGTTCGAAGGATCGCAAAGGGGACACCACGTCGTACCTCTGGCACCTTCGACTTGGTCACATTGGCCATGGCGGTCTAGACGCCATCGTCAAGAAGGGTTATGGAGTTGGCATCAACATGACAACTGTGAAGCAGTGGGAGTTGTGTGATGGGTGTGCACTTGGCAAGCAAACACGGGTGAGTTACATGCCCAAGTCGCCGAACCACGCCAAGAAACTGTTGGAAGTCATCCACAGTGATGTCTGCGGTCCCATGAAGACGTCTACGTTCAGTGGCAAGAAGTACTTCGTCACGTTCATTGACGAGTACTCGCACTTCTGTGTGGTATACTTGCTGCGGAACAAGTCGGAGGTGGCTGCCAAATTTGCTGAGTTCGTGGCGTTCGCCGAAACTCAGACAGGTGGTCGCGTAAGAACCCTCCGCGTGAAGCAACTTCGCAGTGACAATGGTGGCGAGTACAAGTCTCGTGAGATGGCCAAGTTCTGCAGAGAGCGTGGGATTGTGCAGAAGTTCACACCGCCATACACGCCTCAACTGAATGGAGTGGCGGAGCGGATGAACCGGACGTTGGTGGAATGTGCGCGCTGCATGTTGGAGCATGCCGGACTGTCCAAGTCATATTGGGGTGAAGCGGTGATGACAGCGACGTTTCTTCGGAATCGATGTCCGACACGCGCTACCAGCCACGGCAAGTCTCCGCACCAAGTTTGGACTAGCAAGAAACCGCTACTATCCAACCTTAAGGTGTTCGGTTGCCATGCGTATGTGACGGTCCCGAAGGAGAAACGCACCAAGTTCGACGCTCGGTCAGTGCGTTGTCGGTTTCTCGGGTACTCGGAGCACGAGAAAGCGTATCGGTTTGAAGAGATCAAGAGCGGTCGTGTGCTAGTGAGCCGCGATGCGCAGTTCATGGAAGACATCTTCGACGGTGGGAGGCGCAACTCTGGTGAAGACGTGGTCGTGGACCTTCGTGATGAAGATGCCACAGACCAAGAAGAATCGTCTGAACCAGAAGAAAGCAAGGAAGAAGAAGCTGCGCAGGATGAATACGTTGAGCCTGGCAGCAAGCGACACCAGCGGACCCGGTCTTTAGAGGAAGCGGTGGAGATCCCAAGGTCCAAGCGGCATAGTCGGCCACAAACGCTGGATGAGCTGTCAGCCATCGCGAAAGAAGAAGGCTTCGACGCGGCCTTCGTTGTGGATTCAGTGGGAGAAATGCCGACTACGTTCACGTCGGCGATGGAATCCAGCAACGCGGCCAAGTGGAAGGAAGCGTGCGATTCGGAAATCAACTCTCTTCGCAAGAATGAGACGTGGGTGTTGGTGCTGTTGCCCAAGGGACGCAAGGCGATCAGCTGCAGATGGGTGTTTCGGATCAAGGAAAACCAGGCTGGAGAGATCGAGCGGTTCAAGGCACGACTGGTGGCCAAGGGATTTTTGCAGAAGTACGGCATCGACTATGAAGAGACCTTCGCGCCGGTAGCCAAGTTCACGTCAATCAGGATCCTGCTCAGCCTGGCAGCCAAGTACAACCTCACGGTGCACCAGATGGATGTCAAGACGGCGTTCCTGAACGGGTGGTTGGACGAAGACATCTACATGGTGCAGCCGGACGGCTTTATTGACGAGGTGCACCCGGACTTCGTGTGCAAGCTCAAGCGTTCGCTGTATGGTCTCAAGCAGTCACCACGGATGTGGAATCAGACCATCGACAAGTTCATGCTGGAGCTGGGGTTCAAGAAGTGCGAAGCGGATCACTGCATCTACGTCAAGCGGGACGACCAAGACATGATCTTCGTGGCACTGTACGTGGACGACTTGATCCTCGCAAGCAACAACGACAAGCTGCTCAAGGCGACCAAGGAGGCACTTAGCAAGCGATTCGAGATGACGGACATGGGTCAGCTCAAGTACTTCCTCGGCATGGAAATTGATCAAGATCTTACGGCCGGAAAGGTGTCGGTACGGCAGACCAAGTTTGCGAAGGACATCCTGGAGAAGTTCAGCATGGAGAAGAGCAACCCTGTCAAGACACCACAAGACCCAGGACTCAAGCTGACCAAGGCCATGTGCGAAGGAGGCTGCAAGCACGAAGAGACCATGGCGAAGGTGCCGTACCGGAATGCAGTCGGCTGCTTGATGTACCTCATGGTGGGGACTCGACCAGACCTTGCAGCCGCAGTGGGAGTTCTCAGCCAGTTTGCCGCGGATCCGTGTCCGACACACTGGCAAGCGCTCAAGAGGGTGTTTCGCTACATCCAAGGTACGAAGACTCACGGCATTGAGTTTCAAGCGAGCAGCGAGGACGGACTCCAAGGTTATTCGGATGCAGATTGGGCCGGCGACATCGAGTCTCGACGGAGTACAAGCGGCTACGCGTTCATGATGAACGGCGGATGCATCAGCTGGAGAAGCAAGAAGCAGCGGCCGGTGGCGCTATCATCGACGGAGGCAGAGTACATGGCATTAACGGAAGCGACAGAGGAGGCAATTTGGCTCAAGGCGTTCCTGTGCGAGATCGGCGAAATGAAGGACAAGTCAGCAGTCAAGATCTACGAGGACAACCAAGGCTCCATCGCGTTGGCTAAGAACCCGGAGTTCCACAAGCGCACCAAGCACATCGACATTCGCTACCACTTCGTGCGCGAGAAGGTTGAAGATGGCCAAGTGGTATTGGAGTACTGCTCGACAAAGGACATGCTGGCGGACTTGATGACCAAGCCGATCACCGCCGTGCAGTTCGATATCCTTCGGAGCAAGCTCGGGATCCAAGGCGCCATTACGGCCGAGTCGAGTGGGAGTGTTGTCAAGAAGGCGCCTCGACCTGCCGCGGTGTACCGGTAGATACCGGTACGACCTTCACTCAGTGGCACCACAAGCATTCCCGTGATTACGTGAAACTGATTACGGGACAAGTGTTTACGCTACGGTCGTGCGTGGGTACAAGATTGTGGGTACAAGATGGGCGTCGACGTGGCAGTCGCTGATTGGCTGGGGCAGCTCAGTATCCAGTTAGGAATCCAGTAATGTGTATCCAGGTAGGACATCCAGTAGGCTTAGAGGTAGCAGGCAGTTTGCGAACTAAGGACCTAAATCAATCACTTTGCATTTTATCATCTAGTGCTCAAACGACCTTGACTTTTCACAAATGTCGAAGTGGAGGAACTCGAATGGCTTGTACTTGGTTTTGTTCGGGTTGCTCGGGAATGGACCATCTTCCCTTGTTGGCAACCGCGACACATACTTGATCCACTCGACTTCGAGGGTACCTTCGCGTCCTTTATCATGTTGTTGTTGACCATCTTGCGAAGTACCTCAACCGGAGCGTGACCCATTCGCGCGTGTAGGTCGACAGTCTTTCCTCCTGTCACCGCATTCGCCGATCGCTGAGGCGTGTGAAGCCAGTAGAGTCCGTCCACGAGATCCGCCGTTGCCACGACTTGCTTCGAGCCCTTGCGCGCAACGTGCATCTTGTTGCCGTCGAACACCACTTGAAATTTGCCACTCTTGTTGATCTGTGGCACAGACAGAAGATTCTTGCTCATGCTCGGCACATACAGCGCGTCCTTGATCTCGATGTCGTGCTCGTCGCCGTTGGGTAGAACCACTCGTTGCACGATAGTCCCCACACCCTTGATCGCGGCCTTGTTGCCGTCAGCCACCGAAAGTTCACCTTCATCTTGCTCATTCAGCGTGGTGAACTTGGCCTTGTCGTTGCAGATGTGGTGCGTTGTGTGGTGTAGCGGGATCAGCAAAATCTGCGAGATCGCTAGATCCAACTTCCCACCAATGCCCGGACACCGACTAACGAAGGGGGTCCTCCGATGATCCGTGATCTGCTGAACTTGCTCACCTTGTGTACCCGTCGGTTGGGCTGGATCTTCCTCTCTTGGTGACTGCTAAGTTGCTCGATCGGTGTTAGTTGAACGTCTTGGCGTGACGTTGGGGTCGTAGAGTGGCGTGGAAGTCTTCACACCACTCGCCAGTAGTAGATCCGGAGTCCAAGCGATTAGATCGAGCTTAGATCCGGCGGCCTAGATCTGGATCCGGCCTTGTAGTAATTCCTTTAGTGTTGATTTCCCTTTACGCGGGGTCCTTTGATTGCTTGGCGCTTCCTATAGCGCGATCTTGATCGTTGAGAAACCGAAGATCTACCGGCTAAGCAATTAATACTGGGATCTTGGATCTGCACTTAGGGTAAGATACTAGGAGGTTGGATCTAGCCAATATATTATCTAGATATTATCAACCACCCTAGATCTATACACCTAAATCGCTATTAATACCGTAGGGCCAATGTAGTTCCCGTTTCCAGGCGCGTAGCGAAGCACTTGTGTCGTACGATGCAAATTCGGTTCTGATTTAATGTTAAGACCTACCCCATCCTGTATCCTATCCTGAACGACACATCGACTGATTACGCTATCCTGATCCTTGTCCTTTCTTGTCCTCACCATCCTGGCAGTCGACATCTTTGCAGATCACCTTGGATCTGAACCATAAACATTAGATCACTAGTCGCAATGTTGTGATCTGGCCTTCTCTTCTCTCCAATATCGTAATCATCCACCGTAGTGTCCAGATCACACGTCTCCCGAGTCAGATCATGCCTTAATAAAGCTAGATCACGCCGATCCAATCTCAGGTCAGCTAGATCTCCTTGATCTTGTCGATCTAGGGTTTCCATGCATGATCCGGTGACAATACTTCGTGATAATCATAATTATAACATATCCGAGCTTATTCCATGCCGTTAATCCCCCAATCATCGTTCATCTTTGCCATAATATCCCTAGATCCCGGATCACTCGGATCCGCCGATGGATCTAGGTTCATGAGCCTTGATCCAAGTTCCCTGCATGGACCTGCATATACGAACCGATCTGGTCTTCACGGGTATGGATTACACCCTAGATCTGGACATCTAGGCTTAGATCACCAGTTCCCACAGTATATATAGACGTACTGTTGCACCCGTATTACAATCACGCCAGTCCCACATCATCCATATCCATACGAGATCTTCCCAGCTCTTCGGATCTGGATACATGTATAGATCGTATGTCAATACATCTATCACGTCCCACTCAAGGTGTCACTAATCTCCATCAATCTTATCCATCAACCGGATCCACAACCAGATCCACCCACATCAGCTCGTCATCTACTCCAATCACATCACGTCAGGTCCGATCACGTCCAAATCGGATCTTTCCTGGATACTCCAATGCCAAATCCTTCAAATCCACTTCACCACAGCCGCCTCCTGGTCGCCAGTTGTAGTTGCATAACAACTTCACTGCGTCCATTCTTCAAATCACCTCGCCAAGTTCAAGTCTTCCCACCACCTCAGCCAACTATGTCGGATCACGGCCACGATGGATCACAGCATGGATCCGGCCGCCACGATCCTCCTTCCCCTCGATCAGAGATCAGTGGGCCCACTGGGGGTTCACCTGAAGATCTGCGTCGAGCTGTGGTCGCCTTGCGTCGCCGGGTGTTGCGTTTGAGCGACGATCTACGGCTGGCCACCCGCCGGGCCGATGAGGCCGTGGATCGAAATCGTGAGCATGTTTGCTCTCTCGAATCGCTCGAGTTGATGTGCGCTACCCAAGGTCGAGAGATCGGGCGCTATCGGGCTGAAGTTCGTCGTCTTCGAGAAGAGCGAGATGCTCTTCAATCATCTTTGGAGTCGGATCGCATCATCGGGCTGGAGCCGCCGCAGCCTGCACCTGAGATCTCGGCCCTAGAAGCCCAGATCGTCGATCTGACGAGATCCATCAACTGGAAGCACACATCGATGATCTGTGCCAAGATCGAGGTCGTCTGGAATCCACGATCCGTCATCTCACGTCCGAGATGACACAAGCCGGCGGAGAGATCTTAGATCTTCAGCAGGCTAATCACGATCTGGATCGGAGTCGGGAGGATGCAGAATCTGCATTATCGGCGACTGAGGAGAGCTTGCGCCGGACTCGATCTGAGCTGGATCGGGTCGAGGCAGAGCTACTCCTATCTCGCTCCGATCGCGCCGATCGCGAGTCCCCGGGTCCCGATCCGCAATCCTCGCAGGCCAATCCCCAATCTATGGGCCCCACTCAAGCCGATCTTGACCAGATCACTCGAGAGCGTGACTCTCTACGAGATCAGATCCGTGCGCGGGATGTTGAGATCCTGTCAGCGCAGCGGACTCTGGGGTTATTACAGTCGGATCTGGCAGCCCATCGGGCTAGATCGGCTTCAGATGTGGCCCAGTTGCAGACACTGGAGGGCGATCTGACCCGCGCGCGTCATGATGTGGAGGTAGCCCAGAAGGCCTATGCAGATCGGGAGCGTACCATCACTGAGAATCAGGCTCAGATCCGTACGCTTTCCCGGGATCTGGGCAAAGTGGTCCGTGAACGGGATGCCCTTCGTCATGAATACACTGCTGCCTTCCAGCGCCTCACCTCCATCTCGGCCACAATCGGGGCGCCTCCTCCTCAGACCCAACTGCGTCTGGATCCTGGATCCGACACGGATCAGCCCGCGGGAGGGATCCCACGCTCTCCTTCCGCGGGGACATCGGGCAGTGGGGATCGAGATGCTGACGCCTCCAAGTCAAAACGATCTCGCAGGAGATCTAGCTCGCCTTCCCCTTCGCGGCCTCAGAAGAAGCGATCCGTTCCTCTCGAGGCGGAGGATGAGTCCATGGATGAAGAGGATGAATCCGAGTTTGATCTGGGTGGAGGATCTGCTGAAGGGCGATCGCCCTCTCCAGATCGAGCATCAACCCCGCCCTCCAAAGATGTCGAACGCAGTCGATCATCAGGCGAGGTGATCGAGGTTGGATCTGGATCCGATGAGGCAGAGGAGGATGAGGAGGAGGAGGACGCCGAAGTGGCCGATGACCTCTATGAGGCTCAAACTTTGATGGCCATTTCCCAGTCCAGATCTGAGGCTCGCCGTCGAGATCATGCGTCTCCCCAACGCCGATCTGCAGCCGGATCCGGCGGATCTCCAGGTGGATCCGATGATTCGAACTCTGATGCTGGATCCGGCGACCAGGGCAACGGATCTGGCCTCACAGGCGGATCTGGTCCGGCCAATCCGCCCCCTGGACATCGGCCTCCTCGGATCACCTTCGTCCCTCAGGTTCCATTCCCTGAGGGTCGGTGTATTCCCGGTCGGCGGATTGTCCGGGTCATGGCTGCCGCCGACATAGATCCGTGGATCGAGTCTCGGTTGGCTAATCAAACTCTGATTACCATGACTGTAAACTTCTTGTTCCCGATCCTGCCATTCCGGCCAGACTGGATCTTCCCGCACCGGCCGACGATCTTCACCTCTCCGACTGCTCCTGCGTTCTGTGGTCATCTGATCACGGAGGCCAATGTCAAGGCCTTGCAAGCGGCGGAGCCATGGCGGGTGATCCGAAACACCCTACCCCCGATCTCTTTCGAGGCCGATGTTGGTGGTCGACTCGGGATCTTCCTCCGACAGTACCGTGACTTTGAAGCTTCCGAGCTGATCGCGTACTGGGAGTCGACAAATAAATTCCCGATCACCGCTGCTATGATCACACAGTCGCCATGGCTGGGATCCTTCGCCAAGCAGCGCAATAACCGCAGATCACACGCCGGAAATCGATGGAAGCGCATGTTGCTCACGTTGATCCAGGCTATGATCGAGGGGTGGTGCGATCTGGATCTACTCTTGGATCCATTCTTCCTCCACTTCCCAAAGCGGACTGATGAGGTGGCTTGGTATCCCGGGATCGAGGCCAGACGTGCTAATCTGGCCGATCCTCAGCTTAATCGTCGGGAACCCACTGATCTGCTGGAGGCGTTAGCCGAGGCCGACACAGCAGATCCCTGGCGCAACCACTATCGGGATCACACTGCGGATCACCCTGCGCGCCATCTCCCTCGCCTGGATCGCAAGTTCTTCGGTCTTCAAGTGGCACAGCCTCCGGCCAGTAGCTAGATCGTAGCGATTAGCTCTTCGTGCGTGATCTATATCTTTTCATAACATCCTTCAATATATGTCCGATGATCTTGACTTGTATACTTCCCATTTACCTCGATCCATCCTCATAGAGTCGTGATCTACCTCGATCCGCTAGGATCTCTGGATCTCGAGACTTGATCTTTCATTATCATCGCATTCCACATGTATATATGCATACCCCTTCCTCCGATCTACATCCCTCATGTAGATCCTTCAACCGATTTCACCACGACAACAACCAGCTTGTTGTCGTTGATTGCGACCTCACGATTCCTCGTGAGATTGCATCACACCGAATCGATTATGATTCGTGCGATCCCGCAGAAACTCATGTAGCAGAGCGCCACAGTTGAGATCTGCCTCATCCACCCAGGTTGGATCGTCATATCCTCGCCAGTGTACGAGGAATTCTCGGTAGATCCGTCCATATCTCGTTCTCCTTCCTGATCTCATATCTGTGATCTTCTCCACTTCATACTCATCGGGATCGCGATCTTGGATCCAGCTATCCCCTGGTAATAGATCTTCATCAAAATCCAGGCGATCTTGACTTTCCACATTGAGTCGCATTAGTGGTCGATCTGGATATTCTTTCACGAGCTTCAACTTGTTCACATGTACCATAGGGAAAATATGATATCCGGATCCGGCGATCTCAACTTCACCGCATGTTCTCCAACTTTCTCTATAATCCGGAATGGTCCATGCCACAAGTGTGCCAACTTCTTAGCATATCCCTCTTTCACGCGATCGAGATATAACCACACTCGAGATCCGACTTCGATCTGATGCGGACGGATCTCCTGGTTGTGTAGATCCGCTCGATCTGAGATCGCCTCTCGCAGTCGTTGATTAACCTGTTCCCGAACCTGTTGATAATACCGCTGGATCTGATACCTCCATCGCCGCGGATCCCGATCATGTCTTCGCGTACTTCCCACCGGGATCACCGCTTCCAATGTGGATCTAGGATCCCACCCATGTACCATATAAAAAGGTGTTTCTCCTCGGATCCGATCATGCGCGGTGTTGATCGCGAAGGTAATCCTCTCGGCATACTCGTCCCAATCTCGTTGATCCAGATCCTGCACATACATCTTAATCGCCCGAGTTGTGGTTTGGACCATGCGTTCTGCAGATCCATTAGCCTGGGGCCGATACGCCATCGTGGCCCGTTGACGCTGACCCAAGATCTTATTAAACGCTCGGAAAAAGTCGGACATAAACCCTGGTTCACGATCATGCCTAATCGCTTCGCTGGCCCCAAATCGTCGGAAGACACATTCCTCGTATGATTCGGCGACAGTCTGGGCAGTCCTTGATGAGCTGGCTTTCGCGATCACATATCCAGTGAATAGATCTTCGAAGATCAATAATTCTGTATTCCCTTTGTGCGATCTGGGTAACGACGGGATGTGATCCATAGCTATGATCTGGAAAGGATACGTTGCCTGAAGGTTACCTGGCGACTCTCCTTGGATCCGAGGTTTACTTTTGCCGGTCTCACAATCCACACACTCACCCACGTATCTTTGGACACTCTTATACAGACCTCTCCAATGGAAGTGATCTCGGATCCGCTGATAAGTTCGACCGATCCCTTGGTGTCCACCTTCCAGGCTCACATGGTAGTGATGTAGTATGTCCTGATGTAGAGTTTCCGGGATCACTAGTCGCATCAGCTTGTCTCGATCTGCATCCGTCGGTCTCGTAGAAGGGCAATAGAACAGTAGATCATGGTGATCCAAATCATAATCGGCTGCTAGATTAGCATATGATTTGGCTTCTTGCTGAGTCAGATCTTGTAGATCTCCATTCAGATACTTCTTCAATCCCGAGATCCACGCCTCCTCGTCTTGGGCTTGTCGGATCCGATCGATCCTGAGATCTCGAACTATTTCCTCCCGTAATGATCGCGGATCCGAAATCGTCCGCGTCGTAGATCGCAAGCCTGATCGAGTCACTACCGCCGTGATCTGGGCTGCTTGATCCGTCCTCTTGACTACCAATACCTCATCCAATCGGTTCAACGTGATCAGATCCTGCTTATCCTCATCCGACTCGATCTTCACTCCACCTTGTCGTTGTAGCGCTGCACTAGCCAAACTGTCCGCACTGCCGTTCCAATCTCGTTTCACATGCACAAGTTCGTGATCTGGCCAATCCCTCAGACGATCTAAAGCCCTTTGCTTGAGTAAGGTCAGACCGGGTGCCTTACACTCGATCTCACCCCTGACTTGTCGGATCACCAGATTAGAGTCGCCGCAGAACACCACTCGTTTGTGATCCACTGTACTCAACAGATCCAGACATAGTAACAGCCCATGATATTCAGCTTCATTGACGGTAAGATCTTCCGCATAGGCCGATCTGGCCTGGATCACCGTCCATTCAGGCAACTTCCACAAGATCGCACTATATGCGCCACCTCCACGCTTCACGCGGGCTGATCCATCGAAACTGACGACATACAGCTCCTCATCCGCTTGGATCACAGGGATCGGAGCTTGGATCTTCCGTCGTGGCTCTTTCTTGGGCGAGATCTGGATCAACGCTTCATCCACCATGGATCTGGGCGTGATACTAGCCGCAATCACCCCTAGGATCTCTTCTTCTCCTTTGACACACTTCACAATCTCTAATGTCCACGGTGATAGCAGTGACGCCCATTGGCCTAATCGCCCTTGTAATCCGGTCGATCTAAATAACCAGGCCAACGTGGAGTATCTAGTCAGCACCCGGATCCGGCGTCCCACCAGCATGTTATATCCGAGATCCAGGATCCGTAGCAGCGCCAACACCTCCTTCTCCACTGGGCTATAATTCAACTCGTTCGACTTCAACGTTCGGCTCACGAAGGTGACCGGATAGTAGATCTGGTCATACTCTTGCACGAGGGCTGCCGAGATCGCCCAATCACTTGCATATACGATCACCACCGCCTCTCGACCCGGATCGAAATGACGTAGGATCGGAGTAGACGCGATCTTCGATTTGAGTGTCTCGAAGGCCAATGAGCACGAATCCATCGTGGATCAGCCTGGTCTCCATCTAGACTTCCTGGATCCGACGGTTCCGCAGGCTTTAATGCCAGATCTGATCCTAGATCTTCCTTCAGATCCCGTAGATCCAACTCCTTATATTCCATACTTCGCTTGATCTGGATCCGCACCTCATCCTTGGACATCGCAGCGAAATCGACCTCTCTCAATTCGTACAGCACGGCCGCGTAGATAGCATAGTCTTCGATAAATCGACTGTAATAGTTCAAGCTGCCCAGAAAAGATTGCATCGATCTCAGCGATCCAGGAAATGCTAGATCCGTTAATGCCTCTAGATCCTTGGGATTCGCCTCCAGTCCATCTTTCGAAACGCGATGGCCCAGATATTCCACGTTATTCATACCCCAGAAACTCTTCACCACACTGATCGACAGATTCCACTTATCGCACGCCTCCAGTAGGGCGTCCACTCGATTACATAGCTGATCCCAACTATCCGCTGGTATAAGGATGTCATCGATATACGATCTGCGTCCGATCACTGATGGCTTATCCGGATCATCGGCTTCTCCCACTTCAAACACATCTGTGGATCTTGGATCCGATCCGGGAGGAGGGATCCGAGTGAATCCATATAGGGCGTTGTCGATCAGACGTTGGTAGATCTGCGGTGCATTCTTCAAGCCGAACGGCATACGATTCCATTCGAATAGCCCAAATGGGGTAATGAAAGCCGAGATCGCTCGAGCTCGATCTGTCATAGTCACCACCCAGAATCCACTGGCCATATCCAAGGAGCAATACCACAGAACTTTATCCAGATCTTCTAGGAGATCGTTGATCAGGGGCATAGGGTAGACCATCAGTTGAGTAAGACTATTGACCAGACGGTAATCAATACACAGCCTGATATCTACCCCATTCTTCTTCACGATCACCACGATCGGTGAGGCCCAGGGTGATCTGGAATAGCCGATCATCTTAGCTGATAATAACCCTTTGATCAGCTCTGATAACTTCTCGCGGAATCGAGGGGCGATCTTCCTCACTCGTTGGGCGATTGGATTAGCGTCTCCCACATCGATATCACACACCACACCCCTTGCGGCCGGTGGTAGAGCATTTCCCTTTCCGATGAGAAGATGTCGATATTTCCAGATCCTCTGACGTAATCGTTCGATCTCCGCCGTAGTCTGGATCCCTGGATCTCCAACTTGGATATCCTCAATCTTCACCTCATCCGTGGTGGGGTTGATCTCTGGAAGGATCGCCATCTCTTGATCTACATCTTCCGCATACAGATCATTACCTTCATGGTAATGTACTTCCGGATCCGGCTCTTGATCTGGGGAATTTTTTCGATCCTCTGGGGCGCCTCTGTATCGGGATAGATAACTGTCGGGGGATCTCTTCAGCTGATCCTCCAGTCACTGGATCCAAATCATCCGCCTTTACCTGATCCATATTTTGGTTTATCACCTCGGTCTCTACTGGTTGGATCGGAGTTCGATCCTGCGGATCTATTCCTGCTGATGTTTGATCTTCGGTCGTCAACACTGGTTTTACCTGTATCTGCGAGATCTCGGGTCGTTTCAGGATACCACGAGGTAATGGGTAGGAGGGTCGATCCACCATCGGCTCTGCGGATTCCATCAAGATCTCATCATGCTCGGATCTTCCTTCACCGTGGCTTCCAGAGCCAGATTTTGCCATTCCATATACCGACGTGACCCCACCGAGACAAATCCTGGCATCCGGGGAATGTGATCACCCGATAGCCAGATCCCAACTCTCACATCTTCTTGCAATATGATCGCCTTATCGCTCACGTTGGTGATCTGCAGATACCGTCTCTTCCCGAGGCCTTTTACCACCGTGGGTACCCAACGATCTCCCCGGGTAACCCAGAACTTCTCGTGATCTGACATCCGGAGATGTAACCGAAGTTCCACTGATTGTCCGATCTCGATCTGGATATGTTCTCCTACAGTTACCAGCCTGGCCTTGTCGCTGTAAAGCTGCCGACGCCCACTAAGCTGGATCCGCACCTCATCAGGTAAACTTATAGATCCATAGGCCAGATCCAGTCGGATCCCCGCCGGTACCATGAAATCCATACCCAGGATGGCATCTTGACCTGCCAGATCTCCAACCCAAATATCGAAAAAGTAAACCAGCGATCCAGCCATAGTGATCTTGATCCGGGTTCTTCCTTCTGTCCTGTAAACTTTCGCCAATCCCAACGCAATCTTGGATCTGGCTCGTATCGATATAGCACCCCACCTTACGAGCAAAGGCCGTATCCACTATGGATACTTCGGCGCCTGTATCTAAGAGCAAGATCCCTCTCTCATTGTTGATCTTACCAGCGATCTTGGCTTGTCGGAACCATTTTCCCGGGCATAGTGTTTCCAATATCCCCGAGATTCTCCTGGCAAGAGATCCATAACTTCGGATCTTCGGATCTCCTTGATCTGACTTGGCTTTTGAATCACTGGTATATTCCTCCTGATCTGTGGGCTTAAACCACAGATCTGGATCCTGTTGCTTCCAATAACCCCTTATCTCTCCTGGGTGGAGATCCACCATCATGGTCACTTCGGATCTGGAGTAATCGTCCGCCTGGCGGACACTTGAGATTGCGACAGCACGGTTTCCATTCAGATCACATGT
This sequence comes from Phytophthora palmivora, assembly GCA_008079305.1. Taxonomy (NCBI): domain Eukaryota; phylum Oomycota; class Peronosporomycetes; order Peronosporales; family Peronosporaceae; genus Phytophthora; species Phytophthora palmivora. Next base: position 25,117 of record VOQZ01000669.1, read on the forward strand.
ATTATCGCGTAGATCTGGGATCCTATTACCCGATCTACCGA